>JANQAP020622862.1:0-13808 GCA_026874005.2 Erythroxylum coriaceum | reverse complement strand
ACGATCATCACCATTGTAGGGAGGAAAAAGGTTGGCTTTCATCATCAAGGTGAAGGCATGAATATATGGAGTGGCAAGGTGAAGAAAAATAACAAAGCTTAACGTTGATGGCTGGAAAAAAGAGAGTGTCGTATATAGAGATGGAAGAAGAGAAGAAGAGAGCAATTAGCAAAGAAATGAAAGACTAAGATGAAAGATGGTCTTACATATGAGTTTCGTGGCTTTAATTGCTTGGTAAGTGTCATGACATGTCATGACACTTACCACACAAATAACCAAGTAAATATCTTCTAATCATGGTACCCAAAGTCATTTAATAATCAATTTATTTGTTACACAATTCTAATCAAAATTTCTCCCAATTTTTTATGACATTTGTCATTAAATCTTAATGTCACTTATCAAAAATTTCTACTACCATTTGATATTTATTTCTACTAATACTCATTAATTATCTTGCCACTTGGCATTTTTCCTAGTCTAAAAATCCCAAAATCCCAGAAATTTCCTAAATTTTCACCAAAAATTCTACATCAATAATATAGTTAATCAAACCAATTTCTAACACAATTTATTCACTATTCACATCATAATTACTTTAATAAAATCATTTATACCTGAAAAATGTCAAATGAGTGCATGAACAATCATTGTAATGTGTGCAATAATCAAATTCACGTGTATGCATGCTATATTATGCATAAGCATGAAATGCAATTCCTTAATTTTTTCCATTAATGCCTATCATGTTCAATATTCTAGGATTCATACCCTTAACATGGGAAAACGAGATGTCACAATGTTGAACTAGCTCACGGCCATGCATGATTTGTCATAGTCGTGAGACACATTTCACGACCATAACAAAAGGTGTCATGGGTGTGACACCCATGTCACGGTCGTGAGCCTCAACTAAGGTGGCTCATGGGTGTGACACTATTAGGCACGCCCGTGAGACACTTACAGCTCACTCGAACCTTATTTTTTTAATATAGAAAAATCATTTATATGACGGCCAATGTTTTTTTCATGAAATGTTTTGAGTGTTTTTGGCTAGGAGAGTTTCAGCTCAACTATGAGAGACCCATGGAGGGGTAGACGTCCCGACGTCTGTTTTGAGGTGCAATCGACACCAACAACCTAGTTAAACATTTCTTTCATTGTTTGTTGTTCTTTCTATAATGGATTGATTATGTTAATATATGTTTAATGTTTGGGTCATGTGTAAGAATGATTGAATGCTCTATTTGGTTATTTTTATATAAGAACCCATTGCTAGAATCAAATACAATACGTAATCATTGTTTTGTCATTTCATTTGTAGCTACTAATGGTTCGTAATCATTAGGGATAACATAACCTACGTTAAATAATTCGAGCTTGTGTGATTATTGCTTAGATTAGTCTATTTTTCTCAATTATAAGCTGATTGAACTTAGCGAGCATCTCTTAGGTTATTCGATAGCTAGGGCTAATTAACGAGCTCTTCTTAATTAACTATGAATTAAGGAAAAATCGAGATTAACAGAACTTGATGTTAATCTACGACTAAAAGAACAACAAATCAATGAAATATGTTTAATTAGAGTTTAGGCTGAGAATAAACCAAAGAATCAGGTCCTTAATGAATTCATCACTTTTCATCATTTTTACATGTTTTCTTTTATTTGTTTGTATTAGTCTAGTTTTGTTTTATTTTCTTATTAAACCAAAAACCCTCAAAAACTAAATCTCGTTTAATTTCATTTCAAAAGCTTTACACACACTCTTTGTGGGATTGACCTAGACTCACCACTGCTATAGTAGTAGGTCTAGTTTATTTTGACTAGCATTACAACACGCTACCAATAGTAAATGAGTTTCCTGACTTGCTTCCAGAAGAGTAACCAAGTTTGCCACTTGAGACGGAGGTGAAATTGTCTATTGAAATTATACCTGGTACTACTCTTATTTTAAGGGCACCTTATAGAATGGCTCCTCCAGAGTTAGATGAGTTGAAGACTCAATTGTAGGAATTTTTAAATAAGGTTTTATCCGACCCAGTATGTCACCATGGGGAGCGCCAGTCCTTTTTATCAAAAAGAATGATGGCACCTATGAATATGTATAGACTATAGACTGTTGAAAAAGGTGACTGTAAAAAATAAGTATCCACTGCTTAGAATATAAGATTTATCAGTTGAAAGGTGCAGGAGTGTTCTCTAAGATTGATTTGCAGTTGGGTTATTACCAGCTTCAAGTAAAAGATGTAGATGTTTCAAAGAATTCATTCAGGATTCGATAAGGCCACTATGAATTCCTGGTGATGCCTTTCCAACTAACTAATACACCGGCTGCTTTCATGGATTTGATGAATAGGGTGTTTCAACCTTACTTAGATCAATTTGTTGTAGTGTTTATAGATGCTATATTAGTCTATTCGAAGAATGAAGAGGAACATGCTCAGCATTTGATAAATGTGGTATAGACTTTGAGAGAGAAGCAATTATTTGTCAAATTAAGCAAATGTGAATTTTGGCTAAAGAAAGTTTCTTTCCTCAGGCATATAATCTCTTTAGAAGGTATCAGGGTAAATCCTAATAAAATTGAGGCGATTTACAATTGGAAATCACCTTAAAATGTAACAAAAGTGAGAAGTTTTCTTAGCTCAGCTAGTTATTATTAGCGCTTTGTCAAAGGATTCTCGGTAATTGCTTCTCCAATCATAAAGTTACTTCAGAAAGGTACAAAGTTTGATTGGAATGATAGATGCCAAGCTACTTTTGAGCAATTAAAAAAGATGCCTACTAAAGCTCCAGTGTTGACACAACCAACTCTAGGCAAAGAGTATGCCATGTACAGTGATGCTTCTAGGAATGGTCTGGGTTGTTTACTGATGTAAGATGGTAAAATGGTGGCTTATTCCTCGAGACAGTTAAAGCCACATGAATAGAACTACCCTACATATGATTTAGAATTGGGAGTAGTGATGTTTGCCTTAAAAATCTAGCATTACTATTTATATGGGGAAAGATGTAGGGCATACACGGATCACAAGAGTCTCAAGTACCTGCTCATATAAAAGGAGTTAAATTTGAGGCAACGACATTGGTTAGAATTGTTTTGAAGACTATGATTGCATAATTGACTACCACTACAGGAAATCTAATGTGGTAGCAGATGCTTTGAGTAAAAAGTTTATTTCAGCTTTGTCATTACAGTATAGTAAATGGAGATTTGTACCAAATGGAGCTTTGATAGCCCAGTTAAAAGCGAGCCCTGACTTAAGACATATGATAATAGATGCATAAAAAGATGATACCAAGTTGCAACAAATTGTACAAGCAGTACAAGAAGGGAAACAGACTGATTTTGTAATGAAAGATGAAAAAAATCTATACTTCAAAAGTAGACCATATGTACCAGAAGTAAAGGACTTAAAGAAGTTATTATATGAAGCCCATAATAATGTGTTCACCATACATCCTGGGGTTAACCAGATGTACTAGGACTTTAAACAATATTATTGGTGTCCAAATACTTGACTTGTCAACAGGTGAAAGTTGAACATCAAGTCCCATCTGACCTATTAAATGCCATTCCAATTCTATAATGGAAATGGGATAATGTCACCATGGACTTTGTTACAGGCCCACCCCTCACATAGAGAAAGCATGATGCGGTATGGGTTATGGTGGACAGGCTTACCAAATTAACTCACTTTATACATGTCTTACTTGACTATTCTATGGATCGGTTAGTTGAGTTGTATATGAATGAGATTGTTTGACTATATGGAGTGCCATTATCATTTGTTTATGACCGAGACCCATGATTTACATCAAGATTTTGAAAAAGTCTGCAAGCAACTTTGGGTACTTGGTTGGGCTTCAGCACAACCATTCACCCACAAACGTATGAACAATTTTAGAGAGTTATATAGGTGTTGGAAGGCATGCTTAGAGCATATGTTGTGGAATTTTCAAGTTATTGGGATAGGTACATTCCTTTGATAGAATTTTTCTACAATAATAGTTATCAGTTCAGTAGAGGCATGGCACCATATGAAGCATTATATGGCAAAAAATGAAGAATCCCAATTTATTGGACATAATTGGCTGAGAACAAGATGATTGGGCCTAATATAGTCAAAGACACAGAAGAGAAAGTGAGGGTTATTTAACAAAGATTGAAGGCTACAAGTGATAAACAGAAATCATATGTTGGCTTAAAGGGGAAAGATATTGAATATGCGGTAGGTGACAAAGTTTTCTTGAAAGTTTTGCCCTGGTGAAAGGTATTAAGATTTAGGAACAAGGGAAAACTTAGTTTGAGATTTATAGGTCTGTATGAAATCCTTGAGAGCATTGGACCAGTGGCATATAGGTTGGCTCTTCTTACAGAACTATTCAAGTTATATGATGCATTCCATGTCTCAGTGCTACGAAGATACCGATCGGATGATTCACATGTGTTACCAGTATAAGAAATAAAAGTCCAACCAGGCTTCTCATATTATGAAGAGTCCAATGAAATCTTAGCTTGAGAAGTGAGACAGTTAAGGAATAAGAAAATTCCTCTCATAACGGTGCTCTGGAAATATTATGGCATTGAAGAGGCAACTTGGAAACTCAAATCAATGATGATAACTCAGTACACACAACTATTCAATACAGGAATGAATTTCAAGGATGAAATTCATTTTAAGCGGGAGAGAAATGTAAGGCCCCAATACATACCCTAGAAGCATTATAGTATGTCTAGGGTGTATCAAGAAATGAACATAAAGAACTAAATGTATCTAAGCATAGTAAGGGACATAATGGTAATTAATTTAAAAGATATTGGTAATTTCTTCATTTAGGCATGGACATGAATAATTATATGTGAAAGATGGACTAGAATGAAATCAATTGATGATTTTATATAACAATGTGGGAACTAAAGGAAGAAGGACTAAATGTGCTATTTTGCCAAAAATCAACATATGGTCCAATGGGAATGATACATGGATCTAAAACTAGAAACTTCATGAAAAGGGGAGTAGAAGAGACGGGAGAGGGACGTGTATGTAGGGTTTTAACTCCAGAATTTTCTCATCTCATCTCGTCCCCTCTCTATTCCATCTCCTTAATCACATCATTTTGTATAAGGAATCAAACAAATCCTAGGTGAAAATTAAGGTAAAAGTTTGTGGTTTTTCTTCTCATCTTCATCTTTCTTGCTTTGCTCATGAAGAGCTAGAATTATAAGGTTGGATATGATACTGAGATACGTATTTTTGGTGTTCTAGTTGGTGAATCAAGCAAAGCTAAAGGGAAAGAGAAGGAAGA
This sequence comes from Erythroxylum coriaceum, assembly GCA_026874005.2. Taxonomy (NCBI): domain Eukaryota; kingdom Viridiplantae; phylum Streptophyta; class Magnoliopsida; order Malpighiales; family Erythroxylaceae; genus Erythroxylum; species Erythroxylum coriaceum. Next base: position 8,496 of record JANQAP020622862.1, on the reverse strand, counting down.
GCATTAGAAGAAGAGCTAACAGACAAATTTCAAGGTTTGGGACTACACTTAGTTAATTTTTGTATGTGTGCATATTTGTATGGGTAAAAAGATTGATTTGTACATGTAATGGTTACTGGAATGATTTCTTGGTGTTGCTTTTCATGGAATTGGTTAAATATGATAAGCGAGAGTAATGTTTAGTGAAATTCTGTCTTAGGTTTTCGGTTCACTTGAACCAGCCCCATTGTTTTGGACATGACTTGGCTTATAGACCTAAAAATTGGGTGATTTTAATTGGAGGTGAAACCTAATACATAGAAATAAGAATCTCTAGAAGAGACGTGGACTTAATTATGACTTTATGACATTGGAAATTGAGATCGAAAATGGTGACCTGATGTTGCCCCTGTATTGGAGCAGCTTGTGATGTTTAGTGTATATCTTATAGTTTAGACCTCCAAATGGTCTGATTTTTAGTGATATGGAAACTAGAGAGATAGGAAGGAAAATGTTTAGAAGATATAAAAGCCTAAATTGAATGTTTGCTATGTGAAAATTATAGAACAAGTGGAGACTGTTGTGTAATTTGTTTCTGGACTGATTTGTTTGCCTATTTTTATACCCACCGTGGGTTTAGCCCAAATTGCATTATTTGAGTTTTTTGCTTCTGTTTTTTTATCGAATCATATCGGAACCATTTTGAATGTTTATAAAACTTTTCATTCACCTAGAAATAAATTAAATATGACTTACCATATGTGAATTGGGTGATTAAACATTGGAATTTAAGATTGAGCACAATGCATGCCAAAGAAAATTTACATGTACATAGATGATTTGCATGCATATTTATTACTTATATATATGTAGTATGACTATACAAGTTCACATAGAAATTTTTTGAAGATAATTAAGTACAATTTAACATGTTTTATATTTAAATAAGGTATAGGAATTTATATACTGTAATTATGTGAATGTACCTGAAGAAACACAACTAAACAAAACTTATACAACATAAATTATACAAGTACTTCTGATTTGAATACTATCCTAATGGTGATAAATTATGACTTGCATATATGAACTTAAAAAAATATTTTATGTTTTCAAATGAATATTATGTGATTTGTTAATATATTAATTATGAAATTGGTAAATGATTAAAGGAAATGTTACAGTGCCTGCTTCATTGTCTTGGTGATGGATAGATAGGCATGCCTATAGGGTTATAACGCAACTGCTACATTTTGACACCACTAGTGTCTTCATTTAGAGATGATAGTTTCTCTACATTTTGATACTTTCAAGTATCCATTATTCGATATCTCCAGGTATCCACAGTTGGATACCATTGGGTATCTATAGTTCGATGCCTTTAGGTATCTACAGTTTTATATCTTCGAATATCCACAGCTCCCATTATCCACACCCACAGGAATGGGCATGCCTAACACAGAAAGGAAATTAAAAAGTTATAAATAAGAGATATAACATGATAACATGAATAATTCATATTAATGAGCTTTAGAAATCAATATTTGGCTTATAAATGTAAATTTAAGACATATGGTTGAAGTTTATTTGCATTATATACTTTGCTTAATTATGTCATCATTGTTTACATGAGTTTATGATATTCATGAATGTATGTGTGCTTGGCGGATGATTACTGTGAGTGGTCATTCAAACTAAGTGCTTCCCCATTAAGCTTTCAAGCTTAGCACGGATGTTAATCTGTGTAGGTCCAAGTAATAAGAGTAAGACGCAAGGATCATCTGGAGGGACCAAGGTCAACTGTTAGAAGTAAAAGTACCTTTGGATATGTCTTTTGATTAAAGAATGGTTGTATATGTAATGAAGGAAATTGTAGTTTCATAATAGTTTGTAATTAAGAATTTAAGTTGTTTGTAATATCTCTTTTCGATTACCACATAAATGTAATGATGTAATACTACTTTTAAATGATAATGTTAAAGGATATCAATTTTTTTAATATGTATATCTATAACATTGAATAGATAAATGAGTGATAACAATCCCTATAAATGAATAGAATTGTATGTCATGAATGTATGCATAGGAATTTGGGTGTCATGTGTGTAGGTAGTTGTAGGTTCCATATAGGGGGTGTTACATTATACCCTTTTACCACCAGTATCGCCTTATGCTTCACTAGTTTGTCATCATCTTTCTTGATCTTGAACACCCATATACTCTTTAAACCCTTCTTGCTTTTATGAAGCTTCACTAACTTATAAGTCTCATTCTTATTCAATGAGTCCATCTGCTCTTATGTAGCTTTAAGCCAAGAGTCTTTATCTTTGAGTGACTACACTTACTGGAAGTTCTCTAGCTCCCCCTCAGATTCGGAGGTATTCTGAACTAGGATATCTATGCCCTTTCACCACCAGTATTGCCTTATGCTTCACTAATATGTCATCATCTTTCTTGATCTTGAACACCCATATACTTTTTAAAGCCTTCTTGCCTTTATAAAGCTTCACTAACTTATAAGTCTCATTCTTATTCAATGAGTCCATCTGCTCTTATGTAGCTTTGAGCCAAGAGTCTTTGTCTTTATGTGACTACACTTACTGGAAGTTCTCTAGCTCCCCCTCAGATTCAGAGGTATTTTTCTCTCTAGTTGACCTTCAAAGTTAGACAACTTCTAACACTTGAGTGGGTTGCTCCCCTTGATCATAATGCTTATGAACCTCTTTCTCATCATCCATAAGATGTGTCTCATGTGATTTATTACTATCAAATTGCCTTTATCATTATCATCCTGTGTAAGCTCATGTCCTTCCGCTTCACTCGTAAGATGATTAATAAAAGTAGGAATAAGAGTCCTATCTTTATTGTTGAAATACTTACTGGATGTAATCTCATCTTTATTGATGAGATATGCACCAATCTCATATTCATAGAAGACTAAGTCCCTACTTTTAACAAACTTTTGCTTTTCTGGGTTATAGAACCTATAACCAAACTCCTTATCACCATATCTAATGACCACACAAAGAGGAGCCTTCGAATCCAATTTCGATCTATGCTCCTTTGACAAATGCTTGAAATCCTTGCATTCAAGTACCCTTAGATGCGAATAGGATGGATCCTTCCTTTTTCACACTATCTTAGGAATGTTGAGCTGCAAAAAGGGCTAAAGGAGTTTTTTCTATCACATATATATAGCGGTTTTGATTACCTCACCCCTAAATGACTTAGGTAGTTTTAACATTCAGACTATACTCTGAACCTTCTCTAAAATAGTTCTATTCATCCTCTTAGCAATACCATTATGCTATAAGGTTGTAAAGTACTTTTTAAACTTGTTAGATGTATATTCACCTTTATTTTTAGTTCAGAGATGTTTCACATTCGTCTCCATCTCCTTTTCGACCAGGGTATGCAATCTTCGAAGAGTCTCTAGCATCTGATTTTTTATTTTCAATATAATGACCCAAGTTTTGTGTAGCATCCTCGATAAATGTAATAAAGTACTTGTTCCCACCTAAGAACTCCATCACCATAGAACCACACACATCAAAGTGCACTAGCTCCAACTTCATCTTCCTCCTTATATACTTCTTATGAAAAGACACTAGATGTTGCTTTCTAGCTACATAATAATCACAGGAGTTGAGAGAAATTATAGTCTTCACAGGGATAAGTGATTCTCCAACTAGCAACTGGACCACTTTCTCACTTACGTGTCCTAATATTCAACACCACAAATTTTTTGAATTATTTTCAAAAATGATATGTAATTCTCTAACATATAACTTTAAGTGTGTCTTGCACAGAGTGTAACACAACTCGTTAGGGGAAATCATCAATGCTCCTTTAGATAGTTTCCACTTGTCGTCTCAAAAAATGTGCCAATATACCTTTTGGTCCAGTACATTTGCAAACAACATATTGAGATGCAAGTCCGAAATGTGTCGTATACCTCCCAAGGTCAACATACACCCAACATCAGTTTAAATTCGAATGTTTCCTATATCGAAGATTCTAGCAGAGCTCTAATTTCTTATCTTTATACTTTCAAAACTTCCACTTCTATAGTTGGTGAAGTACTCTCTCCTTAGAACATAATGATAAGACATCCTTATAACAAGAAGTCACTTTAAATCTGAGTGACTAATATAGAGACACTCACTAGTCACACAAATCAACAACATTTCATTATCTATACTTAATCTTGTTGCTATAGTGTTGTTTTCATCTCCATCCTGCTAGTTATCTTACTTCTTTTGGTCTCTCTTCTATTTATAGAAAAACTTCTTTATGTGAACTGGTTTGATGCAGTAGTGACATATTTTGGTCTCTTTTCCATCTTTCTACTTTTACATATTCTTTGACTTGCCTTGCCCTTTTGGACCTCTACTCTTACTTCTTCCTCTATTTTTAACCATAAATTGTTGATACTAATCTTGGTCCTCTTAATTTCTTTATTAAACATGCTCTCTTTGACCACATCCAAAGAAAGCACATCTTCTAGAGCAAAATTGTTGATAGTCACTCAATAGGAATAAAGCTTATAATTCATCATCGAGGATGATCTTCATCATATTCAACTTATTGATGATGTCTTGAAAATCACTAAGATGTTATGATAACTATTTCTCAACCTTTAACTTCAAGTTCATAAGCTTTTAATCAATGAGGCCTTGTTGTGAGCAATATTCCTCTCACAAAAACCCTTTAGCTTCTTCCACAACTCGAAAGGATCTGTCTCTTGCAGTATGTGATTGAAGATACTAATATCAATCCACTATCTAATAGTTCCCAAGGTCTTTTACTTCATCTTCTCCCAATCTTTATCTGTCATATTCTCTAGTTTAGATGGACATCATTTTTTACACTTCTGTCCATATCGATTGGATCATAGAGATCCTTGCAGTATAGGAGATCTTCTATCATTGGTCTCTATATCGAGTAGTTGGTTGATGTCAACTTCATCATACAGCTATTGCCACTCTTTATACCTAAGACTCTGATGTCATTTATTGGTGCTCTAAGCAATAATGCTCACAAGATCTCTAAGATCACTCAACCAATAACAAAATACTCACATAATAAAGATAACTAAAAATTACGAAAACATGATTTTAATGTCAAAAACACTCTACTGTAGAGGTAAAAATCACAGAACAAATTGACAATAAAATTTACTAAATCAAATAGCATGATACAAATGATACAGGCTCAATCTCTCTGACCTCTCTCTTTCAAGAACATCTCATATCACAACTATAACTAATCTAGCTCTTTTTACTTTCTTTAAAGTTTTCTTGGATTACTTATGCTAACTACTCCTAGAATTGAGTACACATTGACACACTCACACACACACACACATACACACACACACACACACACACACACATACATATACTGATATTATTGATGAAACTGTAATTGATGAAAACTATTGGACTCTAAAATTCTTCTATCATCATGTGGTTTTGTCCTATATAATTTTTGTATCTTAAATTTGTCTTTAAATCTCAAAATAATAAGGTTTTATACGACACATAGTCACCTACAACTTCATTCCTTTTAATCTATAAAGATAACTAACATTTTTATAAGTCTAAATTTAGTAAAATTAAACAAATAAACGTCTATAAAATGGGAAGACATTAAGTTTAGTAAAAAACATGAAAAATTCCCTACAAAAGTTTCAAATTACATTATATATTTAAATTTAACTTGGACATCTAGACACACTCAAATACTACTCAGTGTGTCTTTAATCATCTTTCCTATTCTAGAAATTTATGATGATGTCAACGTCACAAAGTTTTAGTTTGGTAGGCTAGGTATAAAATTGAACTCGCTGAATCCTCCAGAACTTACCTAACTTCTTATGTATCTCAACTTAAGAAACATGTTCGGACTTCAACTCAAAGTTGAACCACCCTAACTCCTACTATTGAGTTAATGAACGTAGATCAAGTAACTATATTGTATAGACAATGGTGAAATAAAGAAGGACGGTAATAATAGAGGTTTTAATTAAGTGTTGCTATTCTTCAACTTCAATTTGTTTATGGGAGAATTCGTACGGATTTGAAAAGTCATATTCAAACATTAATCTTTGAAGAAAAGGTTGTGAGCAATGATGTGACAAGAGGTAGGTAATAAGTAATTGACAGACAGGGAGACACTGCACGATGTAAAATAAACGTATTGACTATTTTGCACTTCTAATGGAAAGATAAGTGTTGGATTGTTTAAACCAATAACTACATACGGAAGCGTTTAAGTTTATTTACAATTCATCTCTCTACACTCTCTTACCAATTATACAAACACTACTCCTAGTCCAAGATAATTTCATAAATGCAACTTAACCTAGTAGGTAATGCCACAAATTCAATAGGTTTCACCGTAGGCATAGCCAAAGGTTAAGGTGCTCTATTTCTTCACATACTCACAGTAGTTGTCGACATTATAGTCATTAATATTTAATACTATGCTACCTTATTTAAATTGTTGAGTAACATAGGCCATTTACACTTGAATAAAAAGCTTAGACCAATAGTTTAATGAACTCACATTTTAGTATGTTTTGGCTAGTTGAAGGCCTATCCTTCCTTATGGTGATAGAAGTAGAGAAAATAAAATGAAATTCTCATTGCTTTGAGGGAATCACCAAAACCTCCATAGAAAATTAGTTTTCAAATAATAAATAGGGTTACTCTTCCTTCCATTCGATAGCCTTTAAATAGGCTTTTCTTACATTAAAAATCACAACTGAAAATATAAAAAACATGAACAAACTAATTTGACTTATTCAAAATAATAGATAAACTTTGAAAGTGGCAACAATAAAATAAGAATGAAGATTAAAAAAAATCTGGACCCTTTCAATGTTCCCAATAAGAGCATTTGATAAACCCTTCCCCTTAAGTTTGAAAATTGACTTTTAATGTAATCAACATCTTCCCAGGTGGCATTCACTAGAGACATCTCCTTCCAATGAATTAACACCTCATGCTTCCCCTTCTTGACACGATGATCCAATATAGCTTGAGGCCTTACATTATCATTCTCAGTAGTGATTTCTGTCGGCCATTGTTCTTGAACAACTACACCATCTTCAATTTTTTTTAAACTGAGACATAAGAAATACTAGATGAATACGTGTCTTAAGAGGAAAATCTAATTTATAAGTAACAGCTTTAAGACGTTGTTAGGCTTTAAAGGGCCCAAAGTATCAAACATATAACTTTTGATTTCTTTTAGTAGCCAGTCTTTTGTCGATAAGGTTGTATTTTTACATAAACCCAATCTCTAACTAAGAATTCTTTTTCTTTATGTTTGGCATCATAAACTTGTTTCATCCTTACTTGAGCCTCTTTAATCCTACTCTTTAATTCTTAAAGAATCACATCTCGAGCTTTTTCAATAGTTATTACTTTTGTTATTCCTGGAATGTAACTTAAGAGAGAGGGAGGAGGCCGTCTATACACTACTTTAAAAGGTGTCCGTCAAATCATAAAATGTCAGCTTGTATTGTAGAAATATTCTTCCCGTGCCAACCACTTAATCCAGGCCTATGGTTGGTAGCTAGAAAAGCACCTAAGATACATTTCCAATGTTCAACTGATTGCCTCGTTTTATCTGTAACATCCCATTACTTATGGGGAGGTTAGAATAGTAAATATGAGTGATCAATGAGAGCTTAGAAATGCATTTCCATGCTCTTGCATAAAATGACATACACATACGCATACACATGAATAGTAAATCTTTCTGCACATGAAAATAATTGTACATGCATTCATGAATAATTCTGAGTATAATTGGACTGAGTTGTGATTTTTAGGAATTTTTGAGAATTTGAATTTATTTATTTTGGAAATATTATTGATTAGTGGAATTGTGATATTTTTGAATTTTGGTAAATTTTGGTGATTTTCAGAAATTATGAATTTTTATGAAAAATACGGAAAAAGGAGTTAAAGGAATATTGGAGATAATTGGATTGTAAGGATGGGAGTTAAAGGAATTAGTCAAGAAGGAACTTAGTTAGAGTTAGACCGTAGGAAAAGTGACAAGTGTTAAGTTGCTTTTATAATTTGTCAGAAGTAAGTTTTGATATCTGAGAGTTAAAAGACTAAGTTTTTTTTTCCTTATCAACACCTTCTCCGAATTTCTTCCCATACACAGAGTTTTCCATCTAACTCCTTAACTTTGCTTTTTCATATCCTTTACCACTTACCCCACTGCTAAGTATTTCTTCTGCCTTAAAAAAAACCAGAAGTTGGTTAGTGTTCACAGTAGATTACGTGTTTTTGCATGGAGTTAGGGCTTTGGGATAGTTGAAGCCTTTGGATTTTTTTTAACAGGTAAGTAGTGAATAAATCCTTTAGAGTTGTGAATTTATGAAATAAATTTGAAGGATTTCTGTCAGTTGCATAATCATGGCATTTACGTGTATATATTCATGAACACAGTGTTGATGGGATGAAAATTTTGATTATAGTGTTATTTTAGTTT
>JANQAP020622692.1:0-13810 GCA_026874005.2 Erythroxylum coriaceum | reverse complement strand
CCCATTCATCATCAACTTACTACATTCACTACCTTAATCTTGTCTATCATTTCTAATTCAAGAATTCTTTTTTTTTCCTTTACTCATGCCTAATCGCCAATAATTTCTCATTTTAATAGTTCCAACTTGCAAGAAAAGTTCGGGATCCAACAGACAGACTCTACGAGAAGATTGATTCTTATACTTTTGTCAAGAAATGACTTAAAGGTCGATCAGTTAAGACTGAAGGAGTAGTTAGTAGTTTTTATACAAATTCTCTTTCAAGCAGTGTGTTATGTATAGGTTTTGATATTGTATATATTCGGATGGTTTTGAAAAGGTAAAATTTCAGTTTGGTTTTTATGAAATGAAATAAAGAATGCAGTTTGATTTTAAAATTTGGTGACTTTTTTTGTATAATAGTTGATGCCATTATTGTAGATTGTATATTAATTTTTTGTATGTTTGCTCTAACATGCCATCATTATAGATTATATACTGGAATGTCCACTGGGTATTCTGGTATGTAATTTATGATAGTGGGGTGTTATATTTTAGTACCAGAGCATGGTTGGCATCCATAGGGACATATAGACATTTTAAATATGAAATATAGTGAGAAATGCAGATGATAATAGGAGTTATTGTTTATGATAGGTCATCCAACATAGGTGATCAGGAAGGACACTCAGCTGACTTAGGATCGACAAGAGCCAGTAGAGAGTCTTCTGTGCCTCAACCTGAGGGGATGCCTCCAAGAGTTCCCGAGAGAAAGGAAAGGAGGTATAATAGGCTACGAAAGTAGGGAGCTGTGGATTCCTACAGAAGCACAGATCCTATAGAAGCTGAGGGATGGTTAGAGAGGACTGAGCGAGTATTCAATCAGATGGACTGTGAGGCTAATGAGAGATTTGATTATACGGTCTTGTTACTACAAGGTCCAGCATATCAATGGTGGAAGATTGTTCCAGGTAGTACCACCAGGCCTTGCAATCTGAATTGGGGAGACTTTCTGAGGGCCTTCAAGGAAAATTACATGCTTAAAATCTACCTGGACAGAAAGATGAAGGAATTTATGAATCTGAAATAGGGTAAAGAGTCAGTAGCAAATTATGAGATCAGATTTAATGAACTGATGGGTTATGCAACAGCTTTGATTCTTACTGAGGAAGACAAGTGCAGGAGATTTGAAAATGGATTAAACATGGAAATTCAGACAAGGCTAACAATCACCAACCTAAGCAATGTTTTTGAGCTTAGAGCAGCCTCGATCCGAGTAGAACAATTGCTGAGAGATGATTGGGAGAACATAGACAAGAGTCTAAGAAGAAGCCTAGTGAAGTTCAGAGTAGTTATGGCAGGAAGTTCAGTAAGCACCAGAATAGGCCATTTTGACCACCGGTTAGATCAAGACAGTGGGGTTCAAACAGAGGGGTAGTTTTGTACAGTCTGGCAATGGAAGAGGTGCAGTGTTAGGTCAGATACCCAATTGTGAGTACTGTGGGAAGAAGCACAGTGGTGAGTGCTAGAGACTATCTGAAGCTTGTCATAGATGCGGTTCATTTGATCATCAGGTTAAGGATTATCCTGCTACAATTGGAGCCCAGTCTGGTATGAGAGGGGGATCAGTGAGTGAGACTACTATTCAGTCGAGTCGAGTCAGTGGAGTTAGATAGAGAGGTCGAGGCAGAGGCAAAGGCAGAGTGAGTTTTGGAAGTCCTTTTGTTAGGATTGAGGTTCGGAGCAATAGACCCTAGTCTCAGGCCAGAGTTTATACTATAACTAGACAAGAGGCTCAGGACTCTCCCGATGTCGTTGCAAGTGCGTTGTTTATCTTTAATCATGAAGCATTTGCATTGCTAGATCCTGGATCTACGCATTCATTTATTGCACCGCATTTGGCATTTAAGTTGCATTGTGATAGAGAGTTACTGAGTGGGGATTAGAGGTGAGTACACCAATAGTTAGTACCACAATAATTGGAGAAATTTGCAAGAGATGTTTGATTAGAGTTGATCAGGCAGAATTGGAAGCAGATTTGATTATATTACAGTTAAGGGAGATAGATGTCATTCTAGGCATGGACTGGCTTACTGCTCATAGGGTTATCATGAACTGCTACACCAAAGAGGTGATACTAGAATCTCCTAATCATCCGAGAGCAGTTTTCAGAGGCATTAATCAAGTAGTACCAGCCAGGCTGATCTCATTCATGAGTGCCTTAAGGTTGATGCAGGGTGGATGTGAGGCTTATTTGGCCCACGTGATTGATACACGAGTTGAGCAGAATGTAAAGGACATTCCTGTTGTTAGAGAATTCCAGGATGTGTTTCTCGCTGAATTGTTTGGTTTACCTCTAGATCGGGAAACGAAGTTTATGATTGACTTGGTTCTCAGTGCTGCTCTTATATCCATTCCTCTATATAGGATGGCACCTACAGAACTAAAAAAGTTGAAGGCTCAGCTACAGGAGTTGCTAGAAAAAGGTTTTATTAGGCCTAGTGTTTCACCTTAGGGAGTTCCAGTTTTATTTGTGAAGAAGAAAGATGACACTTTGAGGCTATACATTGATTATAGGCAGCTGAATCGGGTAACAGTGAAGAACAAGTAACCGTTGCCTAGAATTGATGATTTATTTGATCAATTGTAGGGAGCTCAAGTGTTTACCAAGTTAGATTTGAGATCTGGGTACTATCAGTTAAAGATAGCAGAGGTTGATGTACCGAAGAGTGCATTTATAAGCAGGTATGGGCATTTCGAGTTTTTAGTAATGCCGTTCGAGTTAACTAACGCCCCAGCTGCATTTATGGCCTTGATGAATAAGGTGTTTCAGCCTTACCTGGATAGATTTGTAATTGTATTCATTGATGACATACTTGTGTATTCAAAGAGCAGAAAAGAACATGATGAACATCTGATAGTGATTTTACAGATTATGAGATAGAAACAAATGTATGCCAAATTCAGTAAGTGTGAGTCCTGGTTAGATCAAGTAGTATTTCTGCATCATATAGTATCTGAACAAGGCATACAAGTGGATCCAAAGAAGATAGAAGCAGTGATGAATTGGGAAGCTCCGAGGAATGTATCAAAAATTCGAAGCTTCCTAGGATTAGTTGGATATTACCAAAGGTTTGTCGAGGGGTTCTAGTTGATCTTAGCCCCTATGATAAAACTTCTGAGGAAGAATGTAGCATTCAGATGGAATGATGATAGTCAGAAAAGTTTTGAGGAGTTGAAACATCGGTTGACTACTACACCGATGTTAGTTAAACCATCAGGAACTGGTGGATATGTGGTATATAGTGATGCTTCGCATCAAGGATTGGGATGTGTATTGAGGTAGAATGGCAAGGTGATAGCCTATTCATCGAGACAAATAAGGTCTCACGAGATTAATTATCCAGTACATGATTTAGAGCTAGCTGCAGTTGTTTTCGCTCTAAAGATATGGAGACATTATCTATATAGAGAGACATTCTAGATATATACTGATCACAAGAGTTTGAAGTATCTGTTAAGTCAGAAGGAACTGAACATGAGACAAAGGAGATGGGTAGAGTTATTGAAAGATTATGACTGTACAATTGAATATCATCCAGAAAAGGCCAATGTGGTGGCTGATGCTTTGAGTAGAAAGTCGAATACCATTGTAGCTTAGATTTAGTTATTGAGATTACCATACTTGATTCAATTGAGAGCTTTGAATTGGAGTTAAATCTTGAGCATAATGACACATTAATAGCCACATTAAAACTGAGGCCCATGTTACATGATAGAATAAGAAGGGTTCAGGGCAAGGACCCTAATATGGTGAAGCTCATTGAGAAAGTGAAGATGAACCCAGAGTCTAAGTTTGAATTGAAGAATGAGACATTATGGTTGAAACAGAGATTATATGTGCCTAATATAGATGATCTGAGGAAGGAAATTCTAGAAGAAGCATATATGGCCAGTTATGCTATGCATTCTGGTACTACCAAGATGTATAACATGCTAAAGCAATATTTCTGGTGGCCTGGGATGAAGAAGCAAGTAACGGAGTATGTTTCTAAATGTATGACATGCCAGAAGGTTAAAACTGAGCATTAGGCTCCAGTTGGAAAGTTACATTCGTTAACTATTCCGGAGTGAAAATGGGAATGAATTACTATAGATTTTATAATGGGATTGCCTAAGACTTTGAGGCAAATTGATGTGATATAGTTTGTGGTGGACTGATTGACTAAGTCAACTCATTTCTTACCAGTGAGAGAGAATAACTCTCTAGACCAGTTGGCCCAGAGGTATGTAAATGAAGTGGTTAGATTACATGGGGTTCTGATGTCTATTGTATCGGACAGGGATCCTAGATTCACATCAAGATTTTGGAAGAGTTTGTAGTCAACTATGGGTATAAGGTTGAACTTCAATACAACATTTCATCCTCAAACAGATGGATAGAGTGAGAGAACAATCCACACTATTGAGGATATGCTCAGAGCATGTCTATTGGAGTTTCAAGGAGCATAGGATCAGTATATAGCATTAATTAAATTTGTTTATAACAATCATTATCATAGTAGTATCGGAATGGCACCATATGAGGCATTGTATGGCAGAAAGTGTCGATCGCCTCTGTATTGGGATAAAGAGGGCTTGAGAATAGTTGAAGGTCTAGTACTGATACAAGACACTATGGATAAGGTGAAACTGATTAGGAGTCAAATAAAAATGGCTCAGGATAGGCAGAAGAGCTATGTGGATGAGCATCATCGGGATATGGAATACAATGTAGGAGACAGAGTGTTTCTGAGAGTGTCGCCTTGGCAAGGTATATTGAGGTTTAGTAAAAAGGGCAAGTTGAGCCCTAGATACATTGGTCCTTATAAGATCCTTGAGAGGATAGGACCTTTGGCATACAAGTTAGCTTTGCCTACTGAAGTGTCTCAGTTGCATGATATGTTTCATGTGAGCATGTTACGAAGATATAAATCTGATCCAACACATGTGTTACTAACTCAAGACATTGAGATTGATAGCAATCTTAGTTATGTTGAGGAGCCGATAAAGATAGTGGGTTATAAGACAAAGCAGCTAAGAAACAGAGTGATTCCATTGGTGAAAGTTCTTTGGAGAAATCACTCGACTGAGGAAGCAACTTGGAAAATAGAGGATCATATGAGGAAACAATATCCCCAACTATTCGAACCATCAAGTGAACTATCAGGTAAGAATTTCGAGGACGAAATTTCTTTTAGGAGGAGAGAGTTGTAACATCCTGGGACTTATGATAAGGATAAAATAGTGTGTATAAGAAGTTAAAGAGAAATTGGGAAGCATAATCTATGCTTATGCATGATGTGGCATACACATACATGAGAATATTGATTTTACACATTAAAATGATTACATGCATTCATTGACATTTTTCAGGTATAAGTGATTTTTAATGTGATTAAAAATGTGAATTGTGGATTATTTGTGTCGAAAATTGAATTGGTGTGTATTGGAATTAATTTCTCATTTTTGGTGACATTTTGGATATTTCAAAAATTTCTAAATATTTGGGGTATATTTGGACTAGGAAAATTGCCTAGTGATAAGACTAATTGAGACATGGAAAATTAGGATGATTAAGCTCAAAATTGAGTGACATTTGGCATAGTTAAATGAGTGACAATTGGATTAGGAATTAATTGACAAATGGACTACTTATGGAGTGACAAATGGACCAATTATTATGTGACATGTGGACCAATCTTGGAGTGGCATGTGGACTGATTAAATGGTGACAAATGGAAGCATAATGAGTGGAGTAGTGGCAGTATAATTGTTGAACACATGGCTAGCATGCCTTAAGACATATGGTGAGTTTACAAGTTGACACCTAGCACGATGATGGAGCAAATTCCAGCAGTAAAGTTTCTGTTGTTTCCCTCACCTTTCTCCACTGAAATTGCTCCAACTCTTCTCTACGTTTTGTTCTTAACACTAGATAAAGTTGTGCATGGAAATCACACTTAAATTCTTCACCAAATTGTCAAGAAAACTAGTTGATTATGATCTTCATATTGCTGTCCGAAAATCACCTTGCTTTCACCGTAAGTTTGTGTTAATTTTGCTTGCACGGAGACTTGGTTTAATCTGAAGTTTTGTGTTGGATTGGAAGCCTAATAGGTAAGTAACAATCTGAGTTTGATGAAATGTCAAATGATATAAGAATGATGCTTGAATTGGAATGAAATGCATGTGATATTGGTGAAGATATGTGCTGGAAAATGTTACATGAACTTGGAAGTTTTTCTATTTTGTTTTTGGTTTATGAAAATCGTGGGATATAGATTGATTTATGGATAAATTAGGTCTGATTTGAAGTATAAAGAAGGTGGATTTATGCCAAAGAAAGATGTTAATTTGATGTTCTTGAATTAGGAAAGAACTAGGACTATATGTATAATAATGTAAAAGTTTCTGGTTTGATATTTTGTGAGCTGTTAAGTGAATAATGTTGAACTGGAATAAGAACTGTTATTGATGATGAATTGGAGTATAATTCAGGCCTCATAGAGGCATAATTGATGAACTATAAAGAGGTTGTTTAACCTTGGTATAAAGTGTAAAACAATCTGGAAAGAAGTGAAGAAGAATTGTTGGAATATGTTAGTTGTAGTGTTTTATCTGAACATCCTTTGTTCTTTTTATTATAACTTCTTCTCCTGACATCCAAATGACACGAGACTTGAACCAATAGACTCATAACACATTTTTCTTCATCTTCACCAAAATTTCTGAACATCTGAATCCATTCGGAAGAGATTGAGTGATAAATTTAGGATGAAAATATGAGTGTGCTGGAATATTGTTAACTGGAATGATTTCACTGATTATGCTTTGATATTTTGGCTGTATTTTGATCTGTAGATTTCCAAATGAGTTTATTCTTAATTCAGATTAAATTAGAGACATATTTTTACAACTTTCTTGAAGAAGTAGAATTTTAATTCTGTCTCTAAATATTTCAAAATTTGGCTTGAACTTGAGTCTTGGCTGAGGCTATAGAACTACCCAAGATAGAAATCATGTCCTGTGGTTATTGAATAAACTATATTGATAGAGGCTAAATTGGACAAAGGTGTCTTAACAATAGTTGTAAATTATTCTTTTAGCTTTCAATTGGTATAAAGTTTGTAATTTTTGGACAATTTGGCAGTATGATCATGTACAAGCCAAAGTTTCATATGTACTCGGTCTGTAGTATTGTGAGCATACCTTATAGAATACTGAATCAACTTGGATGATCTTGGTGTCATTGGAAACTCAAGACATGGGAAAACAATTTTCTAAAAGAAAATGTTACCAAATTACTTCAATTTCCTGATGATAATAATCATGCAAAGTGAACCCGAAAGTACTTTTTTTTAGACAAATCTGAATTGATTAATTGTGTATTGATATATGAATGAGTTTTGTGATAAGAATAATGTTAAGGAACCTGGAATTGTCATGAATATGAATTGTACGTATTCAATATACATGAATGTGCATCAATGAATTCATAATTGTGCAAAATTTGATATGTGTACGTATTATATGTTATAGAGGAGCACATTGAGCACCATCACCCAAACATTGCCGAAACTTTAAGGCAATAGCTTTCTGGAGTGATTTGTGAGTAACTTAGAAGTGTGACCTCGATTTAAAAACGTGTTCTGTTCATAATATTTTGATTAAACTTGATTTTTCTATAAAGATTAGATATTGATATAATTGTGACATTGATGACTCTGAATAATTAATTGTTCGAGGAGTTTGATATTCGGGACTGTATTGGGAGTGCTTGTGATTTGAATGTGAATTTGATTATACTGATTCCGGACATGAAGGTCTGAGGTATTGATTGATAAATGTGATATTGAAGTGTTCCTTGAATGTGAATTTGGATTGACTACGTGTTTACTCAACATATTTGTTAAAGGCCAGACTAAGGTTCGATGATAATTGTGAATGTTGATTGAATATGATAAATGGGAATGGGACAGTAAATGTGTTTGAATGGGAATGATTGAAATAATGAATGATTGAATATTATTGTGATGCATTTCATACACGAATGCATGATTAGATAAAGATAGTTGTGACATGAGTAGCCACCGAATATAAGCTTAAAGCTCTGGAATGTGGTATAGAGCTAAAGGCTCGATATGTACAATGAGCCCTGTATCCGCAATGGGTATGGGACAGTATTAATGAACTCGGTATCCACAATAGATACAGGACAGTTTAGGTACTCAGTCACAACAACGTAATAATTGAAGGTGGGTCATATGAACATTGCATATACACTTATTAAGTGCGATTGATTGATTGAATTGGAATGTGGTTATGTTATTAAATGAGATTGGGATATGTGAAATATATGATATGTGATGCAAGTTGTTAAATGGAAAGTTGTGAATTATGTGCTTTTATGATTTGATATGTGGCATGAATTGGGTGAACCATCGAGGATGGTTACGTCATTGAGTTCGCAAAACTCACCAAAATTGTAACATTGATGTTTCAGGTATAAGAGAGGACATTAGAGATAGACAGACTCTACGAGAAGACTGATTCTTATACTTTTGTCAAGAAATGACTCGAAGGTCGATCAGCTGAGATTGAAGGAGTAGTTAGTAGTTTTTGTACAAATTCTCTTTCAAGCAGTGTGTTATGTATAGGTTTTGATATTGTATATATTCGGATGGTTTTGTAAAGCTACAATATTAGTTTGGTTTTTATGAAATGAAATGAAGAACACAGTTTGATTTTAAAATTTAGTGACTTTTTTGTATAATAGTTGATGCCATGATTAAGTTAGATATGTGTTTGCTCTAACATGCCATTGTTATAGATTATATACTGGAATGTCTATTGGGTGTTCTGGTATGTAATTTATGGTAATGGGGTGTTACAAGATTGGTTAGAGAGAATAATCTTTCATTATAATGCTTCATCTATGGTGACCATACTAGTAATTCCAAAGCTAACACTAAGATTCTCTAAGTAGGCTTATATGCCCCACTCTCTCCAAAAATATTCATAGGTATATAACCACTTATGATTGATCTCAAAAACTTGGTAATATTGTAAGAAGAAATGAGATGATTTTTAACAATATCTTAAAGGTCGAGATCTTTGATATTAAGGGAATAAACTTTCTTAGCCCTTTTCTATCATCATGTGGAAATAAGAACATCCTTCTATAGTGGCAGCAATATTCTTTAAGAAAGTGACAAGTGAAGATGGTTTGCATTGCACAAATTCCCAATTTAAGGCTTATTCATGGAAAACAGGGTAGCTTACAAGGTTGTCTTATGATATCATTTTCAAACAAGTGGCCAAGTTGAGTTTTTGAACTAAGAAATCAAAAACATACTTGAGAAGATGATTTCCATATTGAGGAAAGATTAGGCATTAAAGCTAGATGAAGCATTATAGGCCTATCATACCACTTATAAGATTCCCATTAGTATGATGCTAATCAAATTAGTGTATAGGAAGTCTAGTCACCTCCCAATTAAGTTAGAGCACAAGGTTTTTAAGTGATCAAAACATTTGAATTTGATTTGAAGCCTATTGATGAGAATAAATTACTTTCAACTTAAAGTGATTGACATGTGAAGGTTAGATGTTTAAAAGAATGCTAAGATGTACAAGGAGAAAATCAAGTACTAGCATAGTAAAAACATCCTCCGTAAATAATTTTACAAGGGAGATAAGATATATCTTTTTAACTATTTTTTAAAAATTTTTCTTGGAAATTTAAATTTAAGGTGGTTCTCATTCCATGAGTGCAAGGTTTTTTCCTATGGAGTAGTTAAAATGGGGAGAAAAAAACTAGAGCCTTCATGGTGAAAGGTAATGATTGAAGCTCTACAAGGTGGGAGATCAAATTGAAAAAAGAATTTCATATGTCTTTTTTGGGCCTATCTTATTTTCCTAGTGATTAAAAATAAAGGGTGTCAAGCTCGCGACCTTAAATGAATGCTTGTTCGTATGCAATCAAATGTTTATTTGTTTTTAATTTTTTGATTTAAGTTATTTTTACTGGTGGCTTTAGGTGTTGTTTAGTGTTAAATGTATGATTTGAAACAAATTTTGTTGAATCTTTACTGACTTCTCATTGATAAATGCTTAGGATTAGTTCAATATGAATTTTTGTATTCCTAAGTTAACACTACAAGAATGTTTCCTCATGTCCACTCTAGTGTTGAATTACATCAATTTGCAATAGAGAAGTTGAAAGCAGCAGTTTTGAACATGGTCTAAGAATAATCTCATGTAGTCCAAGTGTAAAACATGTTTAATTTATACCTTCTCTCATATTGACCTATATCAATTTACACTTGAGAAATCAAGAGTAATTTGCATATAGCTTAACATGGCCCTATGTGATACCTTATGTTGAGGAACATCCTGGCATGTTTGCACTATGCTCCTATTTCACAGAGACTTGCTAAGTGGTCATTTTGAACACAGGACTAACACAACATCATGTAGCTCATATGTTTATTCCAATCCTAGGTATGCTAAACATGCTTAAGAACACATTCCTATATTTGAATGGGTAAAATTCTCAACTTCTTTCATACATTAAATGGGGACAATAGGGTAGCATATTAACCTATGTTTAAGTGACATATAAAAGTTAAGAGAACCTATTTTAAACACAGGAATAACATGATCCCATATCATTATAGTGTTTGTTAACACATACTTATATAGTCCATGTCCATCTAAGTACAAAAGTAAAATTTGAAAAGTTCCAACACACCTACATGTCCTCACAATGTTCATTTCATTTAGTTTTTATTTCTTTATTTATAACTCATTACACAATACAGCACCGTGTCCTTTTCATGGCTACCTTATATTCTATGAACATTTAGCTATATTTTTCCTAAGTTACCCTTATTCATCAATATGTTCCCATGTCACACTTTTATAGACTCTAGGTTCCATTAAATATAGACCTAATACACTTTATATGGAGAACATGTCCCAGATATAATACTGTGTATGGCTTATGTTCATATACAATATAAGTTACAAAAAACCCACTATAGTTTTTAATAATTTTTGCCTTCCTCGTGCTATTTTGTACTTGATTTTACTCATAACTCACCAAGAGTTTGAGATTCAAAGCATTATTCTATAAGGAAAGCCCCATTTCTATTGAAGATATTCATCCATCCTTATTTGACATCTAGGTATTCATACTCCCATAACATTTAATTCTAGTATTTGATTTATTTTTGGATTGTTGAAGAAGATAGTTAATTTTTGTGGCATACTATGGATGAACATCCATTATGGAGAAAGTTTGGGACTGTTAGTACTAAAATTCAATGAATTATGGCATATGTTTATGTTTTGATGCCATATTGAAGCTAATCATAGATGACATTGGTTAACGGTATGTCATATTAGCATCTCTTAGTGTTACTTTCTTGTTATATTAGGTTTTAGGCAATTGAGGACAAGGTTGTCAATGATTCATGATGAGTTCTAAAATTCATTTTCCAATTATCTTAACATATTTATATATGTTTTTATATATGACTTGATAAATAATAACATTTGATGATTTTGGAGAAATTAGTAGGGGATCTTAATTGATTTGATTTTTAAAATGATGTTATAGAATGAGTATGATTAAGTTATAGAGGAGTATGAATGTGGGAAACATTATATAATAAGATTAACTCCTTTTTGAGGTTCATATATTTCATTAATGATTTCATAAGGTGGCATTTGTATGTTTTTCTCGCCACTTCATTATTTGATATCTATATATATATATGTATGATTTCTAGTGTTATATCTCATTACTTTAAAGCTAGTTTGTTCAATTTTTAGGTTATTCGATAATGACTCGACTAGCAGCATCAACAGTGTAGTAGGAAATTCTTAAAAAAATAGTGTAGCTAGGAAGGAGGAGAGTAGCCCCATCATAAGATGCATAGAGTTGTTGAGTTAACTTTATGGGTAGATTCCACAAGAATTTATGAGCTATAGCAACTTACTACAGATGTTCTGTCAATAACATCACTTATGGAGAAGCTCGAGCACTTACTCTTACATTTTACAATTGAGCTTTAGCTAAAGTGTTATCATTTGCTATTTGTGAAGAATTTTGAGCCACTGTGATGCATTGACTGGTGAATATTGCAAGAGTCCCCACCTGGTAGATAAAGTATGGAGAACTATAGCATTTAATAGGTGGAAGAAGCTAGTTGATATCTGAGAGCTAGTTTATCGGAAGCTTGTTTTGGAGTTCATATGTATGTTCTAGGTGGATGACAATAAGACCTCTTAGGAGAATGATTCAGTGATCAAGTTTTATCTCGGAGGTTTGCATCACACTTCATAGTTTCAATTACAATTAGTTTAGGATTCACGCTAAACTTTAGTGTATGGAGTATACATTGACCATACATCTAGGCCAAACCCTAGTTGATTGGTAATACCTTAAAGTAGAAACATTCCATTTTTGGCAGGCTATGACCTTAATGATGCCTTACTCTCCTACATAGTGTAAGGTATCTAGATTTGACTTTCAGCTAATATGGTATGTCCATAAGCTATTTATCCACTATTAATGGGCATTTTTATATTGATTTTAGATATATAATTTGCTAAATTCTTGTACATTTAATGTTTAATTACACTAACTAAGAGTTATCTGTTGTAATTTTAGGCACACATTTTTAAAAAAAAGTTAACATTTTTTTACTGGCCACAAACGTTAACAGTTTGGCCAAGAGAAGAATGAGAAATGTGCATGAAAAAGAAAAGCAGTAGATAGCGTGTCTAAAAGTTTAAAAGGAATGAAAGGAGTGGGACCGAAGGTTTAATAGGACAACAGCGTGAAAGTGGTGGTTATTTTGATAGGGTGGACCAAAATAATCAAAAAGACATTCAATACATAAAAAAAGAAGATAGTTGCGGCAGAAAAGAAGAGAGGAGGCTGGCGACGAAGGATAGAAAAAAATGCAAGAGATAGGCGTGAATGTGCGTGAAAGGTGGAACAAAAAAAATTCTCAATAAATCATTCAATACATAAGAGACAAAAGAGAGGCGGCAATCAAGGAATGAAAAGATGATGTGGAGACACAAAAATGTAGCAGGAGGTGGCTAGGGAAGAACGAAATAGTTGGTAGCAACTTCAAGTTGAAGCTGGTGGAAAACTCATATTGAAATAGCTAGCGACAAGGAAGGAAGAGCCCCTACTCAAAAACTGATTCATTCACTCACGCTACATCACTCAACACTCTCCTCTCACGTTGTTGTAGCTGGTGGCTTGAGAATTGAAGCTGCTACGTTGAGGTGGCAAGGAGGGACTCACGCACAGCCCTCACATACACTCTCTATACACACGTTGAACCTTCCACTAGTGAACAAGTTGAAGCAGCTGATGGCATTAACAGGTTAAAGCAGCTATGTGGAAGCAGAACAATGAAGCAGGTGGCAGCATAAAAAGAGACGGAAGCAACCTTCCACTGGAGAAAACCGTTAGCAGCTGGTGGAGAAAAGAAAGGTTGAAGCAGCTGGAGAAAAGAAACGTTAAAATAGCATCCCGCATCTAACAACAAAGCAATGCAACCCTGCTTCAATATAAGCAATCTCCATTCACGCAATCGACAAAAGAAGACAGCGACTTAGTTAAGGCTTTTCGATCCTAGCTATTACTGAGATTTAATTTATTTTTATTCCTTATTTATTTTAATTGAGTGGATTTAATCAATGCAACCATATATTATGACCATGATTTATGTTACATTGATGAATATGTGTGAGTAAGTTTTTC
>JANQAP020621526.1:0-13824 GCA_026874005.2 Erythroxylum coriaceum | reverse complement strand
TTCAAAATAAACTAGAGACATGGAGCTACAATTGTTCAGAAGGAGTAATTTGTGATTCCGCTGCTGGAACTGGTTTTGGCTAGAGAGATCCTATAGAAATAACCTTACAGGATAATACGTTCACGTCTTTGATATTCCGAATAGTTGGGCTCCAAAAAAGGGGGTCCAACACATATCTAGGACAACAAAGTATACAGGAATAATCAATCTTCCAACTTTCACTAACACATCCTCTATTATTCCTTTTGAATAACGGATTGACCTATCAGCTAATTGTAAACACATGTTCGTAGGTATTAATTATCCTAGATCCAATTTCTCATAAATAAAGTGAGGCATAAGGTTTATGCTCGCTCCAAGATTAAGCATACCTTTAACCTCATCATCATTACCCAGTGATACTTGCTTAATAAAACATCCTGGGTCTTTAAATTTGGGGGGTAAATGCAATTGTAGAATTGCACTTGCTACTTTCAAAACTAGCACCTTTTTGTTAGGCTTAGACTTTCTTTTCTTGGTGTTTAGTTCTTTAATAACTTGACATAAGCCGGAATGTTCCTGATCATATCTAACAAGGGCAAATTAACGTTAACCTTAAAAAACATGCGATATAGATAGGAAAATTACTCATATTGTTTCTATTCCTTAAGGCAGCTTGGATAAGGAATTAGTGGTCGATAAGGATCCGTCGCCTTGTGCAGTTTTTGTCCTTCATTATCTTTGGTTTCATGCTTAACTTGTTTACCCTTTTGAATGTGACTTGAAAAGTTTATCCTATTACTTTTCTCATTCTGCCTGTCTTCTTCTTTAGTGAAGTTTTCCTTCTCTTGATTATCAGTATCAGACAACTCAGAAGGAAACTTAACAAAATTGTCAATCACTTTACCACTTCTCAGAACGATAATTGCTTGGGCTTGCTCAAGTTGACTAGTCAACCTTCCCTTTTGATTATTATGCATTTGAGCTGCAAGTTGCCCTACTTGAATCTCAATCCTCTTGATAGATGCTTCTAAGGAGATGAATCTCTTATTGTTCCTTTCTTGATTCTGAGTTGTGACCTGAATGAATGCATTCAGGCTTTCCTCCAAAGAAGGCTTTCTCGATAGGTTGTCATTTGAAGATTGCCCTTTGAAAAAGTTTGGCCTCTGAAAATTTTGATATTGGGGTTCGGGTTACATCAGTGGATTGTTGATTTTCTAAGAGAAATTGGGGTGGTTTCTCCAACTAGGGTTGTAAGTGTTCAAGTATGGATCATTTTGGTCCCTTGGTTGAAAACTGTTAAGTGAGTTAGCTTGTTCTTTCACATTAAAAGGTTCATAAGAATACCTACAAACATCGCTCCATGACCACAAGTTCCACATATATCGTACACTTCTTAATTTGGAACGTTCTGGGGTAGTCTCATAGTTAACATCTTTACATGCCTATTTAACTCAACTAACTGCATAGCCAATTCTTGATTTGAGCTCATTTCATGAACTTTAGCTCTTCTTCCCCTCACGTTCTTTTATTGACAATTAGCCCCAACATTTTAAAGATTTCATATGTAGTAAATTAATAACGAAAATTACAGCACACGTTAAATAAATAACACAATAAAACATGCATGTCTGAACAAACACAAACAATCAAAATCACTTAAGCAAATAAAAACAATCAAAATTAATTCAAGTTCAAAACACTAAACACGTCTCCAACAATAGCCCCAAAAACTTGTTATGCCTAAAAAGTTCTAAAAAGTCCTAGTCTATCCTTCTTGCAAGTATACAAGGTAGTTCTAGTTGATTACGTAGGGCCATCTCCTACGGAGGTCAAATTGGTTCACTTAAATTAAGTTAAAACAAAAACAAAAACAAATGTAATCTTAAACATTCTATCCTGATTTTTTGAGTTAAGGCTTTAAAGAAAATCATAAATTAGTCTAAAAAGTAAACTGAATCGACCGAAAGCAAAAACAAGTAGAAATCGAAGTGGAAAACTCTTGAGAATTAATTTCACTAATTTAATCTCCTATACATGATTAAGGGGAAATGATTGGATAGTTGTCTTATCGAAATTAACAGTTTGGCTCTAAAATCAACTCAAATAATTAACTAATCTAACTTTTGCATTCAATAAGTTATCACTCGAGTTAATTATGGAAACCTGACTACTAATTACCACTTAGGTTAATTCTTTCTAATTCTTAACCTAAGCGTCTATAAATTCTCGTTCCATATTAAACTTATCCTCTCGGTCCTTTTTTAATACCAAAATGATGCAAATTTGATGATGCTATTATATCCATTCAGTTCAGAAACTATAACAAACATAAGACAATAACAAAATCCCTCAATCATGTATATTTAACTAAAATAACTACATTAATCCTCAAGAAAAGAGATCAACCCATCACAGAAATCATAAGATTCATCATCTTTAAGCACTTCAATCCCATCTTGATCAATATAAGAGAAGTATTAAAGCAAAAAACCTAGTAAATAACCTAAATAAATTATCAAAAGCTAACAAAGTATGGGTCGGTAAAGCATAATAGGGCACAAGTCTATAACAGAGGAGTAAATGTAGCAAAACAATGAGAAATAGTAAACAGAAAGAGCAAAAAATAGTAGGTGAGGGAGTTGCTCCTGCCACTCTTAAGCTTTCCTTATTAGCTCTCGCCTTATGTTTCTAATTGATGTTTGCCCAAAACGACTAACTGCTCACACTGTCTACCCCTTTCTACTATTCTTCTCCTTTCTTCTTCTCAGCTAAAGTTCTTTGCTTCTCTACCTCCACACTTCTCTCTATCTCCTTTTGTTCCAACCGAATGAGTGTGAATGTTGAGTGAAGAATGAAGAGTGAATGATGAATGATAGAGTGTCTATGTGTGGAATGAATCCTCTTGCCACCACACTCCTATCCTTTCTATTTGTAGCCTTATCTAGGTTTAGGTTTTTGTGCCCCTTCAACCTACAGTTGCCATGTAATAAAATAGACAGATTAAAGGAGTTCATGAGAATTTGCATGGGGTGACTATATTTGTCACCTTTGTGAGGGCTAGTCACTCCCGTGCATAAGTATGTACGGTGGTGACTAAAGACACATTAGTCACCACCTTATGCACAATGGTCACACTTTAGTCACCAACTTATGCACGGTGGTGACACATTAGTTGCCAAAGTGCAGGTGGTAACATCCTTATTATTATATTCTTCTCTTTTTTTTCATGCAAAGTGACGTGAACTTTAATTTTTCATGCAAATTTCACAAATTAATCCAATCAACAAGCGTGCAATATTCACACCATTTTCATTCAATTTATCTATCATTTAGACCACTCATAAGAATTTGTAACCAAAATCAATATATGAAGGCAATTAAAAGTAATAGAAACTAGACATAACAACTATGTTTATGGAAACATAGCTAAAAACTTTTCACTCCATTTCTAACAACATAGCTAATTATATTTGGTTAATATGTGTATTTATGGTGATAATGGAATGTGAATTTAATCTTAAGATTTTATGTGTTTAATGCAATGAGAAAAATGGAAACAGAAGAAAGATGAGAAGAGAAAGAATCACAAAAGAGATTTTGAAAGAAAAACAATTATATTCTGTTATGGTCTGGCAGTGTGGCCGTTAATGTCTGATTATATACACGTGATAGTAAAGAGATACAATATATGCTAGTGCATGATTGCATCTCTGGAGTTTTATTTATACATTGCGTATTACATCTATTCATGCATCATCATTTAAGTCATCTTGTCTGTTGCTTCTCTCATCTGTTTCATCTCCTTCATTTACTCTGTAACAATCCACTTCTCCTTAATATCTTTGTCTAAGGATGAAAAATATGACCTGGCCCACCTGGCTTGGCCCAACTTTGGCTCGGGTTGACCGGGCTATAGTCTACGAGTGCTTAGCCCTATTAGGTCCGTAGCCTGACAGGAAGGCATAAAACGACGTCATTTTGCCAAACTTTTTTTTAAGAAAATGAGATTGGCCCGCCTTACAAGACCTACCAATGGCCTATCGGGCCATAACCTGGGCTATGGACTGGCCATCCATATCTTTTTCCACTAAATTAACATATAGGAATTGTTTCTACAAGTCAAAAAGGTATTCCATGTTGCGTTAGAATTTCCCATGTTCAACCACTAAACTAGTACCTGAGTAACACAACGATTATTCCTTTTTGCCATTCATCTTCCCAAAGTTGCCTTCGGAATACATTCAACAGGAGTGAGAAAGTTTAGTAATGACCCAAAAATCCTTCCTTGAACTCCATAAGCCTTCTTTAATTGAGACACATGGAATACTAGATGTATTGCAGATCCTTGAGGGAGCTCCAACTTGTACCCCTCCTTCCCTACTCGTTGTATAATCTTAAATGGACCATAATAAATTGGAGATAACTTTTGGTTACTTCTCCTTTAGAGCGAGAGTTATTTGTATGTTTTTAGCTTGAATACAACCATTTCATCTACCTCAAACCCCTTGTTTGATCTTCTTGCGTTAGTGTACTGCTTTATACAATTCTGTGCTCTTTATAAATGGAGTTTCATTATATTAATCATTGTTTCCTGCCTCTTAAAAACTTGATCCACTTCTAACAATTTAGAATCCCTTGTTATATATAGTGTATAAACTAGTGGTGAATATCTGTACAACACTTCAAAAGGTGTGGAATTAATAGCCGAATAATAAGTGGTATTGTACCACCACTCCGCTAAAGGAACCCATTCACTCCAGTTTTAGTGTGACTCATTAAAGAAGCAACGTAGATAAGTCTCCAAAATTTTGTTCACTGCTTCTATCTGACCATCCTATTATGGATTATAAGCAGTTGAATGGTTCAAACTTACTCTTTGCAGCCACAACAATTCTTGCCAAAACTTGCTGAAAAAGATAAGATCCTTGTCACTAATTATCGATTGTGGTGTTCTATGCAACTTGAACACCTGACTAAAAAATAATTATGTAATATCACTAGTAGAGTATGGATGCTTCACCGATAAAATGAGCATATTTCTTGAATCTATCAACAACCACTAACATGACTAATTTTTTGCTTAATATTGACAACCCTTAAAATCAACACTAATCTCCTGTCAGCTTCCCTTAAGAATATTAATTGGTTGCAGCAGTCCCGGATAGGCTGCATTATTATATTTGTTTTTCTGAAATATTATACATTTCTGAAGGAAAATTCGAACATCTCTGATTAATCCCTTCTAGTGGAACATGTTTTGTATCTTTTTCGTGGTCGTCATTACACTTGCGTGACCGCCCATTGCATCATCATGACTAATTCTAATTATCCATTCTTTGAGTGATTTGTTAGCTCCCACCACCAGTCGACCTTCCATCAAAATAATCCTCCCTTCCATTCATAAGCAATAGAGTTCAAAGTTTCAGTTTCTAGCTTTTTAATGGTTTCCTGACTTGATTGATCCTCTACTTAGCTTCCTTTAATGTCCTTCAACAACCCCCCATAAAATTGTGTGATAGATAACATCAGTAACTTTACACTAGAAATGCGTGAGAGAGCATCTGTAGCTACAACTTTCTTTTCACTCCTATATTGAACTTCGAAGTCATAATCAAGTTGCTTGGATAGCCAAGACTATTGTAGAGGAGTTAATAGGCATTGCTCCAATAGATACTTAAGGCTTTGGCGATTCTTCTTAACCATAAAGGTTTACAACTCAAGTAATGATGCCAATGTTTAATGGCTTTAATTACGGCTAAGAATTCTTTCTCATACGTAGATAATCCCTAATGTCTTCTTATTAGCAATTTACTGAGGAAGGAAATTAGGTGGCCCTCCTGTTGTAAAACAACCCTAATTCCCAAACCACTCGTATCGATTTCCACCAGAAACAATTTTGAGAAGTTCGAAAGAGCTAGCATAGGAGCTGAAGAATTGCATTCTTCAATTTCCAGAATGCTACACTTTCCTCTTTTTACCATTCCCAATGAGCTATCTTATCCTTCTTTAACAATTATGTTAATGGTTTCGCAATTAATCTATACCCTTTAATAAATCTTGGATAATAACCAGTAATATCTAGGAAGCCCTGAAGCTCTTTGACATTTCTAGGTTCTGGCCATTCTAAGATAATCTTTACCTTCTTAGAATCAGTCGTTATTCCTTCCTCTGAAAAGAAATAACCAAAATATTCAACTTGACGTGCCAAATACACACTTACTCCCCCATAACAACATTTGATGGTCCTTCAAAATCTGCATGGTTGTGGTAATATGCTCAATATGTAATTGCAAGGATGGACTGTAAGTTAAAATGTCATAAAAAACACTAAAATAAATCTTCTCAAATGTGGTTTGAATAGCTCGTTCATCAGTAGTTAAAATGTCGATGGAGCATTTGTTAACCCAAATGGTATGACCAAAAATTTATAATGGCCATCGTGTATCTTTAATGCTATTTTCAATATATCCTTCGGCTCCATCCAAAATTGATGGTACCCTGACCATAAATCCAACTTAGTGAACCAACTATCTCTGTGTAGCTCATCTATCAATTCTTCAATTAGTGGTATCAAAAATTGACCTTAACGATATGTTTGTTTAATTCTTGATAATCCATAAACATTCTCCACAATTTATCCTTTTTCTTAACAAGGACAATTAGTGATGTATAGGGACCATAGTTGTGTCTAATAAATCCTTACTTCACGAGTTCCTTCACCGATTGTTCAATCACATCCTTCTTTGTTCCTAAGTATTGATATGGTCGTATGTTAATGGTGTCCATGCCTTCCTCAAGAGAATCTGATGGTTGTATTTGCAGTCAGGTGGGAGACAATTCGATTCTTGGAAGATCGACGTGTATTCAGTCAAAACTGCATTGATTTCATTGAATGGACTCCATTGTTCATCATTCATCCTCATCTGTTATAGTTAAAACTCCTTGGGAATGGTTAGCTGGATCATTAGTAATTGTCCACTTTTAGAACATTGTAAAGTTATTTGGAGGTCCTTGCATGACACCACTTGTGACTTTCCCTAAGTTTTTCCATTCAACGTCACCAACTGACCATCCTAGTTAAAAGCAATTGTTCGTTCCTTAAATTTATATAATACATCGCTTAAGCTTGCTAGCCACTACACTCCTAGTATAACATCACACCCTCTCAATGATAAGACCAGCGCAATTATGGAAAATTGTATCCCTTGTATGGTCTATACAAAATTCTCGTAACACTTTCAGTACTCTAGCTGTTATAGAAATTGGTTTGATTTCCTGAACCTTACAACTCCCTTTTTTGATTACTAATGTATCCACAAAGTTGTGAGTGCTACCATTATCAATCAAAATGTGAATTATTTTTCTTCAATGTAGTCTTATTAATCTCATCTGCTTTAACTCCATGTCTTCCGATAATCCAAACATAGCTTGCATTGAAACATTTAGACAGTCATCCTCTCTCGATATCTCTTCAAACTATTCCTCATTTGCTTCAATAACTGTCTTCCCAATGTCTTCATACTCCATAACCACATAAAATTGCATCTGTCTCTTCTTACACTTGTGACCTATGCTATATTTCTCATCACACCATAAGTAGAGCCTTCTGGTTCTCTTATCATCAAATTCTTTACTACTAATATATCTAGAGGTTTTAAAGGATCTTACAAATGATTGTTGCAATGTGAGGTGGTTATTGGTAATATTCCATCAGGCTTTATGCTTCTGTGTGTGTTTGTTGTATGTTGTAATCTCGGTACTGCATAATAAGGTGCTCCCATTAGACATTATTACAACTTTGTGTTTATGAATGTAAGCTTAGTGTGGCGAATTAGGATCATTTAGTTTCATAATCACTCCAATCTCTAATTTGAATCCTTTAAAAAAGAAACCAATCAAATACTCTTATGGCAGCGATAATCGATTGAAATAATGGTCAAATTAAGCACAATACTCCAGCACAGTCCGTTCTTAAATTCTTTAACGTCCTTAACTTTACTGGATCTTTAAAAATCTTAACGTCAAATCTTTGCTTTAGGGCCTTGGTGAACTCCTCCTAATCGACTATTTCTGCCTTGTTATGATTTTTGATGTATAACCGGTACCACTCTTGAGCCCTTTCATCCATATACAAAATCACTATATGCATCTTTGTTTTCTCTAAAGTTTGATCTAGTAGGAAAAATTGTTCAAAGCGATACAACCACAGTTTAAAACTTTCACTATCAAATAAGGGGAACTTATTCTGACTCAACCTCCTCGGTGTTGAGTTTTCATCCTTCTTTGTCCTTGGGTGATTACTCTGAGAGGTAGGTTATGATAGCTTCCAAGCTGTGTCTTCTGGTTCTCTTCCTTGCTCCTGCAAAAATTACATAAACATAGCTTGTAACTTCAATATTTCCTTCTCCATCTTCTGTGCTCTGTTTTGAATTTTTGAAAACACTTCACTTTTTGTCTAAGTCTCCACCAAGTCCCAACCTCCGCATATCCACATCTCTCGTCCCTTCCAAAATTGTTTCTCTTTGAATCGTTGCTCTGATACCAAGCGTTACATATATTTATAGTGATAATGGAATGTGAACGTAACATTAGGATAATATGTGTTTAATGCAATGAGAAGAAAGGAAACAGAAGAGAGATGAGAAGAGAAAGAATCACAAAAGAGTTTTGAAAGAAGAACAACTATATTATGTTACGGCTTGGTGATATCCTTTAGTATCTGATTATATACACGTGATAGTAAAGAGATACAATATATGCTAGTGCATGATTACATCTTTAGAGTTTTATTTATACGTTGCGTATTACATCTATTCATAATTCGTCATTTAAGTCATCTTGTTCGTTGCTTCTCTCATCTATTTCATCTCCTTCATTTATTCTTTAACAATTACGTTTTCAAAAACATAGATAAAAAGTTTTGGACATGATTATAAAAACGTAGCTAATAGTATTTAGCTAAAAGAAAAAGCGTAGATAAAATTATTGGCAATGATTTTTTAAAAAGTAGCTAATAGTTTTTGACTACACAGATTTGGCGATGTTTTGGGCAATAAAATGAAAATGTAGGTGACATTTTTACACCTTTAGCTATGATTTTTTTTGTAGGCAAATGTTAACTTTGTTGTAATGAAGTAGGCAAATAGTTTTAGCTGCGTTATATAAAATGCAACCAAATATTTTTAGCTATGTTTTGACCAAATATTATACAATTTTGGAACAAATTATTTTTTACATTTTTAATCTATATTATTGTATATAATGTATTGATATCTTTTTTATTGTAAATTTATTATACAAATCAATTGTACAAAAATAATTGGAAATATGAAGCATTGTATGTAAAAAGTAAAATAGCATTAAATTATATCAATAAAAAATATTTGTTGTATACAAGATTTTAATTACAACTTTAACAAGTCTTATGGATAAAATAATAAATAAAGAGACCAACTTACAAATTATAAATGTTGATATTATAAAAAAAAATACAGCATAACTAGAAAGACTAGCTAGTATTGTCCATGTTGATGAACCTATAATATTCCAAAAAGCTTAGTTAAAATATGCTAAAAATATTGTGAGTATTGAAACAATAGTTTCTGATTAAAGCAAACATCACATAACTTTTCCATTGACACATAATTTTATTATAAATGCTTTTCTTTTTATTCCACCTCATATCTATGACTGTTTTTATTGATATAAAAATTCTTTATAGTCGTGGTTTCATAGGGAAGTATCTTAATATTTTACAGGGTATTGTTTTTCCTTTTCCATCATCCACTTACCACTTTGATATACCACAAATGGGACATTCTTCAAGGTCTTTATAGTCCTTCCAAAATGTAGCATAATGATACTTACAAGTTGTCAAGAATCCCACATTGAGCAAGTAAAGAATGTTAAAATAGTTTATAAATATATGACAAAACTCCCCTTGTAAGGTGCCTTTTGAGGTGGAGTGAGGCCTAAATTTATCATGGTATTAGACCTAAACTTGTCTTAATGGTTTGGGTCGATGCTCGGTCTGTTATAGCCCGTTGCCCAATATGCCTATCAGATGTCCAACCCTGCTCTGGGCTTCGGGGAGTGTGTCAAGAATCTCATATTGACCAAGTAAATAATGTTAAAATAGTTTATAAATGTACGACAAACCTCCCCTTATAAGGTGTCCTTTGGGCTGGAGTTAGCCCAAATTTATCATAGTATTAAAGCCTAAACTTGTTTCAATAGTTTAGGGTTGTGCTCGGTCAATTATAGCCTTTTGCCTAATATTCCCATTAGATGTCTAGCCCTGCTTTGGGTTACGGGTGTGAGTGTCAAGAATCCCACATTGAGCAAGTAAAGAATGTTAAAATAGTTTATAAATGTATGACATGTCCTCCCCTTGTAAGGTGCATTTTGGGGTAGAGTTAGACCCAAATTTATCAGAAGCATGTATTGATATATATCCTGATCCAAGGTCCCTTAATAATTTTTTTACTTTATAGTAAGATTTGGGCAATTTATGGCCAATCGGTAAAGCATCATTGAGCAACTCAATCAACACGTCAAAAGATTTGTTACTCCACCTATTATATACATTCAAGTGCAACAACTTGACAAAAAAAGATAGTTGTGAGAAATTCGAGCACCCTAAATATATTTCTTTTGAAGCAACTTTCAATAACTTCTCAAATTTATCTTATGTAATTATACTAAATGTATTAGCCAAACCAGTATCATTCGTAGTCTCCATATAATTCTCCAAATCCCATCATTAATATCACTATCATTTATGCCTCAGATTAGCTAGTAATTATATACCACATCTTGACTTTGGATGTTGAAATTCAGGTAATCTATGCATGGACAATGAATTTCACATTCTAAACCTATTTGATCTTTTACAAATTTCGTGAAACTCTTCACTCCTTCTAAGTATTGAGTGGACCATTTCTGATGAGATATCCAACTTTTTTCTATATAGCTATACAATTAAAAGTAAATTACTAAATGTAATTTAAGTTGTAAATAACATATTGATAAATGAAGTTAAGTTGACATATCAAGTTTGAATTCTATCGAAGAATGAAATCGAACACGTTAAGAATAAGAAGCGTGAACCCATCTCAATAGCTAGATGTACAAGTAATAAGTTTTAAACATATCTCTTAATTCTGAAGCAAGAACTAAAAGCTTTAATTTAATGTGTGCTTCCACTGTTATGAGCTTCAGCACCTCCTATTTGACTGCATTTGTAAATAAAGTATTGATTTCATCATTCTTAATAAGCATATCAAAGAACTCTTAAGAAAGTATCAATTAAAAACATAATTATACCAATCCTACCACAACAGTGTGCCTAAGTAGCTTAAAACTGAAGTATGATTGAACATGAAAGTAATAGAAGAAAGAATCGAATATGAAATGGAGTTTAAACTATTAACATATGCATAATTAATGCCATCATTAATTAAAAGATATAATTTTTCCATATATATACCAGTATTAACATGGGCATGTTAAAGACACCATACTAATAACTAGTTGAAGTTAAGTTTATAACCTACTCACATAATAAAAGAAAGTTTCTATTACACACATAATCAGTACTTTTATACATTGTTTATTCCAAACATTGTATATACATTCATTCTATTAACATTGTCTTTACATAATTTACATGTTTTATCATTTACTTACTTTATTCTGGCACTCTAATAATTAGTTTAGTAGTTCTCACGCCAATTTCAATCTAGATCAACATGATGCCAACTTTAATCTAGAAACAGAATCATAACACAGTGACACATATTGATTAAGAAAAATAACCCACAAAACTATAAGAAATCAAAATGGTCAACTGTTCATTTTAATTGTTAATTAAATGCCAGTGAAGTGGTTATTATGTGAATCCTGTTCAAGAAATTAAAAAAACTATCATACTGGAAACTGTTCCATATTAGACATCATGAACAGTCATACGAGCTAGGTCACCCTACAAAAAACTTATAGATGGACCTAGCTCTCTATACCCTAGTGAAAATAACCTTCGATAGCTAGAATCTTTGTGAATGACTGGATATTGGTGATCCATTCATAACCCTAAATTAGTGTATCCACTAAATATATTGGATTGTGATGGTTGTCCTTATAAATTAGTAAAAAAGCAACATATCGGATAAATCGACAAAGAATTAAGCCATTGTCAATACGGTAAAACAATAGAAAAGTGGAATTTTGACAGTCTGGATTTGAAGAAAATTAGTGCAATATATGCTTTGGTTTTAGATTTGGACAAGGACATAAAGTTAAACATGTCATTCTATATCTCTATTCTATTTATGGAATATAAAATCATAACTTTGTTCTTCTTTTTCCATTCACAAACCAAAAGCAAGTTTTTCGCTCGACAGTATTTTTACTTTTTTCTTCTTTCATAACATAAGTTAATGTTGTTAATTTATGCTGCTAAGTAATCGAAGAACTAAAGTTGATCAAATTGGTTTAGAATTTGGGTTGGTGATATAAATACTATGAATAAAAGTATTTTAGAAAACTAATATACCTAGAATACAAAGAAGGGATTACAGAATCGTCACCAAAGTAATCTGCATGGAGAAAAACTTTGGATGAACCTTTGGCAATGATTACGAAAATCATTACTAAAGGAGCAACATTTGGTGACGATTATAGAAAAACGTTGCCAAAGAGTTACCCATTGGTAACGATTTTTTAAAATTGTTTTCAAAGCAATATACATGTAACCAAACTTTTGGTCAACCTCTAGCAACAATTTTAAAATTTATTGCTGAAGGTTTACCCTTTGGCGACGATTTTACAAAAGCCGTTGGCGACACTTTTCCAAATTCATCACCAAAGGTTTATCTATATATTATACAAATTATATATAATATAGACATTCTATATAATAGTATAAAATTTATATGTAATAAATAGTCACTACAAGAAATTGTATTTTTAGTGAAAGTAAAAGTTGTTACTAAAAGCAGTAATATTGGTCACTATTATTAATAGTGTCCAACCTTTGAAGTCATTACCTCCATCACAAATACCTCCGTCACTAATGAAATAGTGACTAATTTAAGAAATGGTCACAATTATGCAACACTTTTGTGACACAAATACTGACACTAAAACTTGTGAAATGTGTTACAAAACTATATGGTCACAATAACTTTACATATTTATGGCAAGTTTATCGTCATAAATAATATAAAGTAGTAACGAATTAAGTCATGACATAACTTCATTATATTGTGACAAAAGTGTCAGCACTAAAACCTATGGAATGTTGAATCGAAAAAAAAAGCATGCAAGATTTGGTTAAACAGTAGATTTCAAAACTTTTTCGAAATCAAAACGCAGCAAAAATAACATAACCAAATCAACATGTTTCAGCTATACATGATACGATATAAGGAAAATAATTTATATAAGAACAAGGTGGTAGAAATATACTGACTCATTGCTACAACTTTGATTCCTCGCTTATATGTCCTCTCCTTTGTCAATGTATCCTCTCCTTGTTGTTATATCCCCGACCAATTCGATCTACCACTTGTTCTTCTTGGACAACTTAGTTAACAAGATCCTTTTGTGGGAAAGGAAAAGAAATATTTTGGAGGAGATTTTTCTTAGAAGAAAGAAGCAAAAAATGAGACTCTTCTCATTCAAGTTTCAGCTATTCATGCATGAGAGGAGAGAGTGAGTCAAAACAAAATGCAAGAACACTTCTTCCTCTCCTTATCAATTTTTTTTATCATGAAAGAAAGATGTGATGTGCATCCAATGCATCACTTCATTCTTTAATCAATCATAAAGAAGCCAATAAAT
>JANQAP020620405.1:0-13837 GCA_026874005.2 Erythroxylum coriaceum | reverse complement strand
CCATGTATAGAGTTACACATTCACAATGACTTACATGATTAGTTACACGGCCATATAACTGATAGTGTAAGTCCGAGCGATATATTTAAAAACCCTATTTTCCTTCTTTTTACCATTTTAATCAACCATGTAAGTCTGTTACATAAGTTTAAAAGCCCTATTTTCGTTCTTCTTTCCTGTTTTAATCGACCATGTAAATCTGTGACACACGTTTAAAAACCCTATTTTCCTTCTTTCCCATTTTTCTCTCCCTCTTCTACCATTCACTTATTGTGCCTCTCCATTCTTCAGCCTTGTCTGACATTTTTTGAGTGATTTTGCCACACCTAAGTAAGTTTTTCTTGTCTTTTACGTGAATTAAACTTAAAATTTTGGGGTATTTTTACTAATTTTAGGGTTTTTCATCCCCAAAACACTAGGGAGCCATTTAGTTCCACGTTTGTTTTTCTGTTGTAGTTTTTAATTTTGTTTTTAGTTTTTGGTTTTTTAATTAAAAAATTATGTTTGGTTGATATTTGTAACATAAAAACTGAAAACAAAGACATTTTTTGTTGAGATGTAGAAATAAAAGAAATGCAGATAACGATAAATAGGAAAACCAGTAATGTAGAAATGAAGAAATAAAAAAACTAGTAACGCATAAGCTAGAAACACGAAATGCAGAAATATAGAAGCCAAAATAAACCAAAAACACAGAATAACAAACAATTGGAAATGCAAAAATTCAGATAAACAATAAATAGGAAAACTAATAACGTAGAAACACAAAAATAAAAACCAGGAAAACTAGAAACACAGAAAAATCAGGTGCCGATGGAAAATAAAAAATAAAAAAAACCAGAAAAAATAACACAATATAATTAGAAAAATATCAAATCAGTTTTGGAAACTCACCTGGTTAAAAGCCCAATCTTTCGTTTTCTGCACAAATAGAAAAGGGACGTAAGAGATGAGTTAGGGACGTAAGAGAGAAGAAAAGAACAAAGAAGCAGGAGAGTGAGAAGAGATGAGTTTGGGACTTAAGAGAAGAGAGAAGAGATAGAGTTTCTATAATAAAGGAAGTTTATAAGAGCAGGAACCAAAACATGTGAAAACCTGTTGCAAAATATTAGAAAAACATCTTTTTTATGTTTCTATAAAGTTGTTGTGGTTTTTTATCTTTATAAACAAGAAATGATAAAAGTATTCAACCAAACATGCTTTAAGAACTTGTTTTTTTTAATGAAAACCACAACAAAAAACAGAAAAGAAAAACATAAACAAACAGGCTCTAGGCTTATGCTATTGTTGCATCTTAGGGTGATTTCACCAAGTTTTGTGCTTTATTTTAAATTACAAGTTGAATCTCATCCTTTTTCCATTTGAATTGTTGGATTAATTTGATTAATTACAAAAGAATTGGATGAAATTTGATTTGAGGTATGCGAATTTTGCTCACTGCATGATGAATTGTGATCCTTTTTGTTAGATTAGGTTTAATTTGTTATTTTTCTAGTAATTAGATGTTATTTCCTAGTTTAATTTCATTTCAATTTAGTATTTTGCATGAATTAGGTTTTAATTTTTATTTATTATACATTTATTTGTTAAATTGTGTACTTGAAATTTCCAAATTTAGGAATTAAATTGGTAATTGCATATTTAGGTTAATTTTATTGGTTAATTGCATTGTTAATTTTGTGATTAGTTTAATTTTCTAATTATTTGTTAATTACATTATTTCTAGTTTAATTTAATTTTTAATTG
The DNA here is from genome assembly GCA_026874005.2 of Erythroxylum coriaceum. Taxonomy (NCBI): domain Eukaryota; kingdom Viridiplantae; phylum Streptophyta; class Magnoliopsida; order Malpighiales; family Erythroxylaceae; genus Erythroxylum; species Erythroxylum coriaceum. Next base: position 12,091 of record JANQAP020620405.1, on the reverse strand, counting down.
TATGTGGGGAAAAAATTTTGTTCACATTTATATTTGTTATTTTCTCACACTTAATTTAATTTTAGGTACAATGACGAGAAGAACAAAAGCTAATGTAGAGCAAAAGAGGTACAAAGGAAGAGACAAAAAGGAGAGAGGTCATCAAGAGACTCGAATGGAACTCGCCCATCACCAACATAACCTTCTTCAATATATTTGATGGAGCGGCATGAGATGTTATTCTTTAATGATGACGCCCACGAAGAGCAATTTTAGCAACTTAAAGATAAGATATTTGGGAGCAACAAATGCATCAATTAGGAGGCACTGAAGTATATTGACTTGGCCCAATAAGTTCAAGGGTTGATTAGCATTGAGTGGTCTTAATTTTTTGAGAACATAGAGCCCATATATTAGGAGCTTATACTAGAGGTGCTTTCCACATTCTTCATAGGTCAGGACCGGCCAAGCATGATCCAGTTCAGGATGTTTAGAGAGATGACAAGGATGAGTTACACAGACTTCTCCATGATGATGAGTCTCTGTGATCGGGCCTCTGTGATTAGGACTTTGTGGAGACACAAGAGTGTAAGAGTCTTTAAATATATTTCCAGTACAAGATGTACGTCTATCACTTATAACACTTCATTAGTGAGGAGGATACTTACGATCTAAGCAAGTCCAGGCATCCACCCTATGACATCCCACACTCAAGTACATCAGCGACCTCCTAAGTTATACAGTGAATGGGCAGGGTGCTAGTTTCAAAGTCGTTTAGACGTGTTCTATATGTGAGTATAAGTGAGAGAATGTTGATACATCTGGGGCACGCCTTAACCCAATTTTTCTACCGTCAAAGCGAGGAAAAGAAGATAGGGACGATATGCTTCGACTCTTATATGACACAATTAGAAAAGAAGATGAGAGTCTTTAGGAGGTTGCCACTTATGAGTTTGCTCGATACAATGGTAGTCTTCAATTTGGATGTTATGTACAATATGCATATGGTACGTAGGAGACAGGGATTGATAGGAGACATCTACTGACTAATTAGGTTCTCGAACAAGTAGGCAGCTTTAAGAGTAGATAGGGATTGTCCTAACATAGTAGAGTAGCCACCAAGATAGGGCTCATCATCATCATAATCGGGAGGAGCAGCGGAGGAGGAGACTTAGACTTATCGGGTAGTGTAGGATCACCAATAATGTCGATACCATTTGGACACAAGGACCATCTGAACATTGCTTGACTGGAGAAGTTTATGGGCCAGATCTTAGGAGTCTAGTGCACTATCTGGGTGAACCAGCAAGAGCTGGCAGAGTAGATAGCAAGACGAGAGGCCCGTGATAGATGGATGGAGGAGGTCTTATTATAGATGGCAGGACATCTTGGGACGTCTACACTACCTCCACCATTTGAAGTGGCAACATCAACTTTGCTTTGGAGCTAGACGATGTTCAAAGACCCGATGATCCTCCGGCGACCAACATATCAGACTCACTAATAGATTGACAGTTACAGAGGCAATCTAGATGTTTTGTTAGGTCTTTCTTTTATCTTTCATTACTTATATATTTGTATTATTTTCATTTGTTTTATTATTACTTTTTGTTTTAAATTTTATTATTGCAATTTCAGTGTTATTTTAATTTGATTGATATCTTCTTTTAACTTTTTATCCCCTTTTGTTTTATTTTGAAAGAATGACTGTAAATAATATCGAATGGACTCTTCACCGAATTTAAAATATGTAATTTTATTATTCAGAGAAGTACCAAAATATAACTTTCTCACGTTTAATGTTTACTTTGTTACTTTATTCTTTCATACTTCTATTATGTGCATTGGTGAAAATTTACAATTTTAAATATGGGGAAAGGGTTAGTGAAAAATTCAAATTTCTTAAGATTATTATGATCTTTATTATTCATTCTTATTATCTAACATCCCAATTTAGTTAAAATCTGTCTGAACTACTTTAGGTTATCATTAATTATTGAATTAAATTAGTATGTAAAAGAATGAAAAGTTAGAATAGACTTGCTTTTATATTCCATATTTTTGGTAATCAATGAGATAGTTAATTTGATTGAAAATTGCTTTTTATTTACACACATGAAGCTTATTTGTGAGCTTTTAAGCCTAAGAACAAATATATTGTTATTTTATGCTTTTTATTATTCAATGTGTGTTATCACGTATAGTTAAATGATTCTAGAATTTGCTTTTATTATTCATTTTGAGACCATATTTTTAAACTAGATGCATTAAAATGATAGACATTTAGATTCAACCCTTTGCTTTAGCTTATTTTCTTTTATTATTATCTAACCAATCATTTATCCATTAGGATTAACCATTTTTGAGAATTAGCCTTTTTCTTGTTGAATATAAAAACTTTGATAGCCTTTACCCTATTTTTCTTGAGAACCTTTCATTATTTTTTAACCTTAAAGGAATTTGCCTTTACTTGATTGCTTGGAACTTGGTTATATTGAGAATATTAAAAAAAGGTGATATTTTTATAATTTTTAGTACGTAGTGGCTATAAATTTTTTTCTTCTTGAGTGCTTTAATTGTATAATTTTATATTCTCTTCAAAGTTGCTTAAAGAATTTCAAAAGTTGAAAATTATTTGTTGCCAGCTTATTAAAAAAATAAAGACAGAAAAATTGCGATATTTGTTAGAGAGTAAAAAGAATTAATGATGTACCAATGAATTTATTGTTCGAAGGACTTATACTATAAAGAATCAAGTTCTATTCAATCTAGTTAATGTGAATTTTCTTCAATGTTATTACCCTTTTTATTTATCCTTACCATACCTTTACCTAAGCCTTATTAAATCCTACTTGAAGGATGTTTGCTTTTATTTTTCTAGTTTACTTATAAGTGGTAGAGATGTGATTTTATTGTAAGCTTATGGTTAAGAATCCTTCTATGTAATGATTTGAGAGTTTTTTTTAATGTTTTCCACCCTAAATACTTTGAGTGCAATGAGTGACTCCTTCGTAAAGGTATGAAATTTGTGCTTTTGATTTCAAAAAGATTATCAATATGATTGCTATTGATATCAACTTATGAAAGTTGGATAATTTGAATATAATTATATGTTAATTTGATTAATATGATATAATGATTTAGGTGTGGATGGACATGTTAAGGTTAATAAGGGATGGATGTTTTTAAAATTGATGATTTGGATTATGATTTGCTTGAGGACAAACAAAAGCCTAAGTGTGATGATGTTTAATAAACGATTAGTGTACTATGTTTTTATGCCCATATTAAGTGTGTTTTGCTTGTTAATTGAGAATTTTACGTTATTTTTGCTACTTATTTTGTTTCAAGTGTATTTTCAGGTCTCAATTACTTTTATGGATCAAAAGAAGAAGAATTTAGGGGAAACTGTATCGTAAAATGAAAGAATTAGAGTTATTTCGGAGACACGTGTCTGTGTGAATATTAGCACGCCCGTATGAGTAACATAAGCAATCGTGTATAGAGACTATGTAAAAAAATATATACGTGTAAAGTTTTGAAGACATTATTTTTGTCTATGTGGAGATACACATACTTGTAAGTAACATACACGATCGTTTCCTTTAATCATGTAAGCTCTTGCGAATATGAAAAATTGCAATTTTGAAGTGTTTTTGAGATATAGGTGACTCACGCGATAGTTTATAATTCAAAAATCCTAGTTTCACAATATAAAAGGCAATTATAAAGAGGAGATGAAGAAGAAGCAACTAGAGTCAAAAACTACAACCAAAGTTAGAGTAGAAGACACAATTCTAAACTTAGGACAAGGAAAACACAAAGATACTTTAAGAGATCAGATAGAGAGAAACCTCTCATCAAGGATTCAAAAGGATTTCATTATAAAGAAGGGGGACATACTTACCGATGGATTTTTTTCTTTTTAATGCTTTTTTTGAACTTTTGATGTTTATTTCATTTTCTATATTTAGGAACTAAGTTTGTTTAGTGCTTAGGCAACATGAACCCTAAGTTGTGAGGATACTTTGATTTGATATTTTATTTAATGCAATTTGATTGGTCGATGCATTGAGACTCAATTATGCAATTTTATTCTTGAATTAATATGTCCACGATATTAGTTTAATGTTTGATTTCATATAATTGAGAATGAGAAATCTTGTTGTATGAATAGATCTACCATAATTGGAAGATGTTACATGCAACCTCAGAGATAGCTCGATATAAATCCTCTAAATTAGGGTTAAAGTTAATAGAGAAATTCACAAATTGGAGTAGTACAATCCTAGAGGTTTTAACTAGAAGGAGAATTCAGTTATTTAACCAAGAATTACGAGTAAGTAGTCTTGAGAAAGTTATTAACATAAGATAAGAATTTTCACGGTCCGTGATCGATAATTGAATTGCATGATAAAGGGTTAAAACTTAAGATATCTTAAGGTGATTAATTAACCAGGTACTAGTTATTTGATATTGAATTAATCATTTTGATATATTTGTTTTGATTCATTATTATGTTAAATTTTAGTTTAAATTAAATCATCATCTTATTCGACGGTCAGATAATAGAAAATAGACCATTACTAGTACTTGTATCCTTGTGGGATCAATCTATACTTATTAGTGTTGGTTATAACTACACCATGCACTTGAAGTTTAAAATTACATTGATCAATACCATTTTTTTGAGAAATTAAGGCGTGTGTAGTAATAATAGATTTGCATTAAAAAACAAAAACAAGAACAAAAGAAGATTTTAATGATGTTAGGTCAATTAGATATACCTACATATTCGAGAGTCAAGAGCAATTGATTTTACTATATTGATTAATAGCTTTTCACTTGATGAAGATTACATATTTCTTTAACATAGGTTTACATAAGTATAGTTAATTGTAAACTCTAACTAGTAAAGTTTAACACAACTTACCCATTTTCCAATCTTAACCAAACTTAACTATGATTCTAATAAGTCCTAAAATTCTCCTAGAGTTTATATTTAACAAAAAATACATTTTTAGATAAGGTTGTTTATCACAGACATGGTCTAGGCCATGACCATATCCTATTAATTATTTTTCTCTAGAACATGAAATGAACTTTGGCATGCATATGTCCTCAAATCGTAGATCTTCCTATTTCTCTACGCACTAGGACATGACCTATGGTATGACTGTGTCTCAATTTCGTAGATCTTACTAACTCTTTCATGTTCAAAACACGGTTTGTGACATGGCTATATAATAGACTTTGTCTTCCTTTAAAAACATCTCAGTTACACTAATATATTCGTGTCTTCATTTTTAATTTCTATAAAAAAAATGCCTTGAGCCACTTTTATCTTCTAAGTTGTGTGCACCTGAAGACTTTCACTAAGTTGTGTTCACCCAAAGACTTAAAAAAAACACACTCGTTCTTTCCAAAATACTTCAAGATTGCACATGTGCATAATATTTTAATGAAGCATAAGCATACACTAAACAAGCAAATATGAGTTAAAGACTATTTGTAAATATTGGATTCTAGTATTCTAGCCCTTTATAGTTATAAAGAATATTGTTAGTCAAAAAAAATTTTAAGTGTGTGATTTTATCATATGTCTTTTGATTGAAGATTTTAAGAAATTCATTTTTATCAAACATCTTTAAATATTTGAAATGAATGAGAAATGGACAAGTTATTATTTAAAATATTTTTCTTCTTTTAACTTTGTTTAAGTTTATAGTTTTGTTATTGGTGGATGCCTTCAAATTTCTCTCCCTCTCTTTCTCTCTTTCTCTCTTTCTAAGAGATTTTGTTAGATTTTGAAGTGTTTAGTTAGTTGGAGCCATATAATTAGGGGGCTACGAGTGACTCATGATTTTCGTTATGAATTTTTGTTTAGAGTTTCTCCGAATATTACAAAACATTTTCACATCCAGGAGAACCGGAATGAAATCGCCACATACAGAATAATCCTAGAACGAAATGCAACAACTGAAGAACAGAATCAGAACCCAATAAAGGAAAGGGGGCATCTCGCAATTGCATAACGAATATGTTGTACTAAAATTGAAGCACAAGATCGTATGTTACATGAAGCCAACATGATGTCCTATCCTTCCAAGATATTCGCATACTCCCGTTAGAATAAACCTCATCTCCTATACTCCTACTTGTCAGTTGTCTTTATCGTCTTCTATATTCCTGGACTCCCAACGTCTAAATTTAACTTGTAAAGGCCAAAATAAACATCGACTTCATCAAAATTCACAACAAAGAAATTGTTTTTTTTTTTTTTCCAATGGAGGCATTTCTTAGAGCTAATCTAAGTGAACTAGCACACGTTTTCCAAGAGTTCATTTATGTTGGCTTTGATGCAACGTCAACGAGGGAATATGTTCGTAAATATGGGGTAAAATGGGTGATGAAGTATTTCACCAAAGAAAACGACTTGTAACAGAAAGAAAATATGATTTTTTCCCCCTTTACAGTACAAAATCCTGAAAAGGAGGGCATATATGCTCACCACCTCAGACATTCCAGATGTGACCATACCTCACCCATTCCTCAATTTGGTAGGTCACGATCACGTTTGAGCTCACCTGTGGATTACAATATAAAAAGGGCCTCAGAGGTACAATTGGATTGTGCGTCAGAGCTGTTTTATTCATTCATCTGGTTCTCCAAGGTGGTGCTTTTATTGCTGTTGCACCATGCGTTTCTTTAATGATTTTTCGTCTAAATTATTTTCCGCGTATACATTTGGACTACTGTTTTATTGGAAGATTTGTGGATGATATTCGTGCACTAGCTTTGCTTAGATCAGTGCTTGTGTAATTTACTAAAGATTCCACGATCCTGACAACGGAGACACAAACCTTTGTTTTTGACAATAAATTGGAAACTTTAGGCTTTTGTTCTTCGCTCTTCTATCGTACATCTTCATGGGTTCTATAGGTTTTAATCACTTCCATTTTCTCTGTTTCATTGCATTCCATCTGTCAAACATTTCACGTCTTGGTGGTGATCACATCAAGAGTTTGTTGAAGATTTCTGAAAACTACGACAGTTTCCTAATCACAAAAAACCTGAAACCTTCTTGCAGGGAACTTTTTCGTGATGAACTCTGACGGGAGGGCAAATACACACAAAATAGAGTGCTTGCTCTTTGGTATATATGCTCGTCAAGTTCTTGATTATAGTGTTTATATAATCTTTTTGAGAAATTGTTGTTTTTATGGTTTCTTGATGAATACAGACATGGATGATACCTTATACCCCTTGAGCTCGGGCCTCAACTTGGCTTGTCGCAAGAATATAGAAGGTTAGACCATAAACATTTAAAAGTGGGAACTAGAGTACTACTGACAATACTATATAGTTAATGAGATTGAGAAGCCCTTTTCTTGTTCTTTCCGCAGAGTTCATGTTGGACCGGTTGCACATCGAAGAAAATGAAGTGCCCAGGTTGTGTTTGGAGTTATACAGGGAACACGGAACAACAATGGCGGGTTTAAAGGTGAAACCTGCATATACTTTGATTCCTTAGTAAAGTTCGTCTTCTTGTTCAACTTTGTTTTTGGAGGGCATATTCTATAACCATTCTCTCTGTTCTTAGGCTCTCGGATATGAATTCGACAACGACGAATTCCATGCAGATGTTCACGGGAGATTACCCTACGACGCCCTAAAGCCTGATCCTGTCCTCAGAAATCTCCTACTCTCCATGCCACAACGCAAAATCGTACCCGCAATTTTACTCCTTTCGTTTTACTTTCTTTTCTTAGAGATATAATCGCAAGACAAGGTAAAGCTATAGTGACCCTGATCATTTCAGATATTCACTAATGCCGATAAGGTTCATGCTGCTGAAGTTCTCAAGCGGTTAGGCTTGGAAGATTGCTTCGAAGGAATTATATGCTTTGAAACTCTGAATCCTTCTGTCCAAACTGTTGATTACTCGGATGAAACAGCCGAAAGAGAACCAGACCCAGATGATCTTGAAAGATGTAACTCGGAAAGTTCTCGAGTTAAGTCACGAATTCTCTGTAAACCCTCTTTGGAGGCAATGGAAGCAGCTATTCGGATAGCAGATGTTGACCCAAATAAAACGGTGAAAGTCTTTCCAGAACTAGTAGTGGTTTTGTCTTCTTAAGGGTTATATACTATAAGTTAATTTTCTCTTTCGCAGATCTTCTTTGATGACAGTACTCGCAACATTGCAGCTGGTAAAGAAGCAGGGCTTCATACGGTTATAGTAAGTCCTAATATCAGAAGTTTGTATGATAGAAAAGAATGTCCAGGTTTCTCCAGAGAAGTATGTTTTGAATAAAAATTATGTTGAATATGAAGGTAGGGAGCTCAGTCCTGGTGCCAGGAGCAGAGTACGCCTTGAGTAGCATACACAATATCAAAGAGGCAATACCTGAAATATGGGAAGTTGAAGGAGATGAGCAGCTGGAACAAGTTATCCCGACCAGTACTGCGGTTGAGAATGTAGTCTTAGCTTAGCTTCATATTGATTACATATCCACACAAAGATCTCCTCAAGGTTAGGTGACAGTAAACTAATTAATAGCTGGAGGGTGATGTTTAAATAATGAAGCCGATTGAACTATCATGGTTAATTAAGGCAAATGTAATGGTGACTGAGAGTGAGAATCGAATTTAGAGCATAACTCAAATAATCTCTGTTTGTATCTCTACCTAACAAGTGGCAAAGTGAGTAATGGACATAACTCCACCTGGATAAGATTGGGATGGAATGGGATGAAGCTGAGTATGAAAATGTTCTTCAAGCCTTCAATCGTAGCTCTCGGCAATTCCAACTTGCGATTTTTGTAGACAAATCAATTTGAAAGCACGTTTTCTTTAACAATATTTTAGCCTAAGTAAAAACCAATGTTATAGATTGGACCTGAAAATTAGCACCGAAGTTAAAAGTGGTAAGAGAAGAGGTCTAAAGGCTCAAATATTACGTTATAAAATAATTAAATTAAATTAAAAAATTTAAAATGTACTTAAAAATATCGTAAAAACCTTTCAGAAAATTTAAACTTTAATTAAAAAATTATTAAATAAAATTAATTTATTCATTTTAGTTTATAAGAATTTATTAACTTATAACAATTGATCAATTAATTAATAAATTATTCAATTTTTAACAATAAAAATTATTAAAATAAGTTAAACCAAAAAATTAAAAATCAAACTAAAAAAATTAACGATTCTAATTTTTAATCATCCGTAAAAACAACATTTAGAGAAAGCCTGCCAACATCCAATTGCGCCTAAAACAGACATAAGAATTACAAATTTTTATAGCTAGAGAATTTGCATTCGGTTTTTCTTTTTCACTCTAATCTTTGGTAGAAAAAGATTTTTTTTTGTAGCAAGTTGTTTTATTTTAAATGTATACTAAATAATTTTTAATGCACATAATAATTCTTAAATTATGTATTTAAGAATAAAAGATTTTATCCTAATAGTTAATGAAGACTATCATTTAAAGCACCAAAGACTTTCAAGTTTTAACACTTAAATATCTTGAATTACTTGAAAAGTTTAGAGTAGAAATTAAAATTGCAATAAGCCACTTTCACTTTTTTTATTTATATTTTAAAAATTATTATTTATTTTTTATACTATTGGTTAATAGAGAACCGCGAATTACTATAATTATTAAAAATAATTTTTAATTTATTCAAAAGTAATTTTGTAACATCGAACACCTACTTTTTATTAGTCATATAATTAATTCCATTTAGTTTATTCTTAAAGTAAACAATCTACTCATGTATCAAGTATTAAATTTATCTTCTTAATATTTCTACTAGTTTAGAGAGAGGGGTTAAACATGTTCTGCTTTTGCTTTTCTGTTGTATTTTTTTATTTTTAATTTCATTTTTTATTTTTCTTTCAAATAAAATTTTTTTATTTGGTTATTAAGGTCAATATAATTATATTTTTATCGCTGATAATAATTACATATTAGATAAAAACTTAAAAATAATTTATTTTTAATTAGATAAATTTATTTTAATATCTTATATAGTATTTCTTAATTAATTACTAATAAAATTGTTTTATTATACTAAAATAAATAATTTAAAAGTGACTTTTTATTTATCAATTAATATTGATTTTAAATATATTTTATTATTAAATCAAATTTTATTTGAAATTTATATATTTTGAACATATTGAAAATTTAATTATATTTATCAATAATTATTAAATTTATTTTATTTTATTTAATTACAAAAATTAAATAAAATTATTAAGTAAAATTATATTATTCATAATTCATATTAATAATTGATTCTAGTTAATTAAATATATAATATTAAATTAAATTAAATTATTCATATTTCTTATCAATTAACATAATATATATCTAGTCAATAGTAAATCAGATTAACAAAACAAAAACGGACAATAAAAATTACTTTTTATAATTTTCATAATTTTTGAAAACCGAAAAAAATAAAAAAAACCCAAAAAAATATTTTTTTATTAAATTTCAAAACAAAAACAGAAAATCAGAAATAAAAATGACAAACAGCCCCTTAACTTTAATATAATACTTGAAGAATTATATGATAATTAAATAATATTTTCAAATCTAAAAATTTAAATGAAAGAACAGCAAATTATGTCATTGAGTTGAACTTAGATAAGTTATATAACTGGGCTTAGAGACCATAAACTTGGGCCACAAAGCCTAACCATAAGAAAGAGGCATGTGGCGGTAGCAGATAGAGACAAAGATTATCAGGAGAGAAAAGGAATGTGGGGCTGTTATGTATTATCCGCAGCAAGGAGACATAATGCGCGCCTTTGCAGTCTTACTACACAATTACCCTTCCTCTTATCTTTGTCGTCCAATCATCACCAGCGCCAATTCTCAACATCTTCGACTCAAATCTGTAAATTTCGTTGCACACTCTGCTTCATTTGCTACTTCGGTAAACCATCTTCGTTCAAGGCCCAGACCTCATTGCTCCACCGCAGACTCCAATGATCTCGGCGATGACAATTCCGATGATCATGACTCGCCTGAATCTGTGCAGAGGGATGGGGTTATTACTGAGATAGAGAAGCTTGGGAACAACACCAGGAGAATTCGTTCTCGGGTTGCTATTGATGCGAACCTAGAGACTATTTGGAGCATTTTAACTGATTACGAGAGGTTGTCTGATTTCATTCCTGGTCTTGCTCTTAGCAAATTGATCGAGAAGTCCGACAATGTTGTTAGGCTTTATCAGGTAAGTTCACAATTTTCCTTTCCTTTACAGCAAATACTGAAATAAGGCAAATTTGTCTCATGTTTCCGAATTTGATTCTTAGAACAGATTGGAGTGCAAAACTTGCCGCTTGGTCTGAAATTCAATGCGAAAGCAGTTTTGGATTGTTATGAGAAAGATGTGGAGATTTGTGAGTTTGGTAAAAGGCGAGACATAGAGTTTAAGATGACAGAAGGTGACTTCCATTTCTTCCAGGGCAAGTGGTCAATTGAACAGGTGAGACTCAACTCCTCTGTGTGGAATATTTAGTTCTTGATATATAAACTGATGATGGAAATGGTGACTGATAATGCAGTTGGATAAGGCCGGGTCTGAAGAATCTGATTACTCCCTTGATCAAGAATTTCAGACAATTCTTTGGTATTTTGTTGATGTGAAGCCTAAGATGTGGTTGCCTGTTCACTTAGTTGAAGGCATACTATGCAAGGAGATCAAGATCAACCTCTTATCTATCCGAGAAGAGGCACGGAAGATGAGCCACAATACTCTTAAATCTGAAGAACTAATTTAGTGTTGTTCTGTTTTCACCAAATTCAATTTTCTGTGGTGATAACTTTTTATTTTCTTGTGCTGTATATAATAATGCGAAAATCATACAAATCACCTTTACCTTCATCTTCTCGGGCTCTTTGTCAAAGTTTTGTTTAATGAGCACATGTATTCCTTGTTACTACTTCCTTAGTGCTCGTCGGAGTTACTTGGCATCTATTATCAATTTAGGCTATTAAGCACATATATTAGTAGTAGTATTAGTAACAACCGTATATATGTTGGTTAAATTTCCCTTTCTAGTATCTTTAAAGGAGGAACAATATATGCAT
>JANQAP020619674.1:0-13845 GCA_026874005.2 Erythroxylum coriaceum | reverse complement strand
TCAGAGAGAAGAAGATAATCCGATAATGGTCAAGGTGTTCTCTATGGGAGATAAACTCACGTAATTACGATATTCTGTATGGTTACGATATTCTGCATGGAAGTCGGGGTCTGGGATCAAGTCCCGACAAAAACCCTATTTAAAGTTATTTGGACTTCTTCTTGCACATATATATTTCAATAGTGGAGATCAGATGAATTTCAAACTTACGGCAAGTTCACTTTTAATGGAAGATGATGAGAGTACCTCACTAAATGCCACCATATACCTCCATAAGTGATATCATTCTTCTTTTAGTTTATTTATTCTAGGATAGTTGTTAGGGTTTATTTTTTTAAGGACAAATAATGAGTTAAGTGTGAGAGAATTTGATAGATCAGTATTTTACATATTATTAAGATTAATTTACTCAGTATTTAGCACCTTTATAATAAGTTTTATATGGATTTTATTATTATTTCTATGTTTAATTCATTATCTTATAGGTGATGAATTTGAGAAGGTAACATAAGATTTATTGTAACTTTCTCCATATTTATTCTATTGATGAGATTTTATAGTAATTTAGAAGATAATAAGATTGGAAAAATAACTTTGTAGAGGTCTTGAGGACCTAATTCTAACTCAAAGATTGTCAAAAAGTGGAGAAGTTAGTGGAGGAAAACATGACAAGTACTGGACTAGTTGAGATAACAAGCATCTTTCATTCACGAAGGCCTTAGAAGCTAAGAAGTAGCATAAGACTAGCATCAGAGTTGATCTTAGACTAGAATTGTCATTGATTTACAAAGATAACTTATGTAAAACTAGCATCAATTACATCTTGGCTTAAAAAGATTTAAGTTTCAAAACAAGATGGGCACAAGTTGTAGAGCTAGTTCAATGCCAGTTATCATACCCAATTCACAAGGAAGCATGATTTTTTGAGTTCAAGTCATATAAAACACTATTTTTGTAACCCTATTTATAAATACTTGTATTGAAGTTGATCAAAGGAGTTTTATAGTAGTCTTCTATCATTATTTTCTTATATTTCCTATTTTCTTTTCATTGGAGGAAGATTTAGAGTAAGGATTAGAATGGCTTATGATATCTTCTCTTGCTGTTTTCTTCTAATCTTTTCTTCTAGGTTAAGATCTATTTGTTTTTGTTTACTTTTCATTATTTTTAGTGGCTAGAAACTCTAGTTAAAATTAAGGATATAACTTGTAAGTATTTATTAAATTATTTATACATATTTTGATTATTTTATTGGTTTAATTTATTCTCTATGATTTTAATGATATATTTGGGATTATCCACCATAGGTTCAATCTCAGGGATTATATGAAAGAATTTTAAGTGAAGTAAGTTATGTGCATTTGAAGAATAAACACTAAATATTAGAGAATGATGATATCATAGACTTTAGTGATAACCATTATGCATCGACGTGTGATAGTTTACCTAATTAGATATACCTATATGCCTCGATAGAGGGCATAAATATATTAGGTTAATTGTTATTTTAACATAGATAATCAATTATGTATAATATTAAGAAGTTTTTACAAATGAACTATGAAGTCTTAACTTTTTTAATTGATTTCTTCTGTTATTTATTTGTTTTGTTTTGGTTAGTTCTTTAATTTAATTGTTTTCAATCAATCTTTTTACATTATTTAGTTTTTATTTAATTAAGATCAATAGATTTAATGACAAATCTTATAAATGATTTATACTCTAGAATTACTCTAGTCTTAGTACACTATCTATGATTGACTTTATACATTAGCAAATAAAAAGTAGATCAATATGAAAGGTAAAACAATAGATAAACTCTTCGTGATTATTGGAAGTGATGTAAGAAGTTTATTGCCTATACCATTAAAATATGACAAGGTCCTGATTCAATAATTTTATGAAAGGTTATTGCCAATGGATAGAAATATATTAGATATTGTAAAAGGAGAAACATTGATCGAAGCAACTCCTAAAGTTTCTAGAAATATGATTTTCAATATGGTTTTCAATTATTAACAGCTTAGTATAAGACATGATGCCCCATTCATAAAGGTGAGTGAGGTAAGTGCTTCTTTCATTGAATGAAAATTATCTAATCTCACATCTTTTATTAAACAATCAGATCTAGAAAATGCACAACATATCAAGCCTTACGAGATATGTTTTATAATAGAGCATCTAGCTAATATAAGCCTAACACTTTAAGTTAGGGAAGTTAAGCAAGTCAATGTAGCTAGAAATATTATTGGACCATCGAGTTAATGTGATCCCTTCTCTAACACATTTAATCTAGGTTGGATGGTTCATCCAAATTTTTAGTTACAAAAATAGGCAAATTGTGCAAAATTCATTCAAAATAGGTAACAAAAATTCTAACCTAGATAACTAGTTTCTCAAAACTAAAATTTAAGTATACCTTCAAAAGATATTATTATTTATCTTTCTACTAATGCTTTATAATTTCAACAGGAGACAAAACTATTCCAATAATTGACAAGATTGAGCATTCAGAATTCAGAGAATTAGAAGAGTTAAATGGAAACTAATATTAGTCTTTTAAAAGCTAGATTTATAAGTAAGTTGTCAATCAAAATATTTATTGATCCAAAAGAAATTATGATATGCAATAACATTGAAATGTGGTAAGGAATTTGAATAACTAAAAATGAAGTTCTTAATAGAATTAAGAATCTTCCCAATAATCGTAACATGACAGACCACCTGCCTATAGATATTGTCCGTTTTAGGCCTTGGCCCAGTCAAGCCCTTACGGTTTTGCTCTTCCCACCCCTAGGAAAATGCGTCTATGGGGGAGAGATATCCATACCCTTATAAGGCGTACTTCGTTACCCTCTCCAATCGATATAGGAATATTACAATCTACCCCCTTTAGGGCTCAGCGTCCTCGTTGACATATTAATTTAGGTACTGGCTCTGATACAATTTGTAACATCCCAGACCACTTGCCCATAGATATTATTCGCTTTGGCCTTGAACTAGTCAAGCCCTCACGATTTTGCTCTTCCCATGCTCGAGAAAACGCGTCTATAAGGAAGAGACATCAATACCCTTATAAGGCGTACTTCATTCCCCTCTCCAATCGATATAAGAATCTCACAATAATGATAAGATGCCCCAAGTATAAGTTCCCTCGCCTTTCTGATTGTAAACTAATACATCATTTTCCTTAGGCTTTAGCATAATTTTAGAACCATGAGAGACCTTAAGATTTGTGTGTGACTTTAAGTAGATGTGAGGAAAATATATATTTTTATATTATGAAATAAGTGCCTTAACTTTGCTTTTTTTAAAATATAAAAGGAAACAAAAGCTTAAAGGGCATGAGGAGGTAAGACTTAGGAAGAAAATCTCTACTATTATTCAACATGATCATTATACAAAATGCAAGGATCTTTATATGTTCACTCTTCCCTATACAATTGAAAGCATTAGAACTGAAAAGGTCATATTAGATTTAGGAGAATCAACTAATGTCTTCTCATGCTATATATTCTTTTCTAAAACTTGAAACTTTAGTGAAATTCAATTTTGTACTTCTACTATTTGATAGATCTTGTACCTATCGGTCTTGATATATGCATATTTGATCATATTTATACCTAATATTTGATTTATTTTTGCTTAATAATTTATACTTTTATTACATATTCGATACTTAATTTGCTCCAAGTGTATTTATAGGTTATAATTTTCTTGAGAAGAATTCAGATGAAAATGCATCATAAAAGGAAGATATGAAGCAAAGAAGGGATACACGGTCATGCATTAGCCTGTGTACTTCTCTCAAACCATGTAGAATTATGAATTCTAGTACATGGTCATGTATCGGACCATGCATCACCCAAAATCCTAAAAATTACTATAAAAATACATGTTTAAAGGTAAAATGGGGGAGCAAACATTAGGAGGTGATTGTAGAGGTAGAGATCGTTTAGAAAGGGCAATTTTGATTTAGAGAAGTGGAAAAACACGAAGAAATCATCAAAAGATCTATCAAAATACAAGATTAAAACTCTACTTTGTAAGAACATTCGATAAAAAACAAAAAGGGAGACTTAAAATTACGAACCTGTTGTTTTTTATTCATTTTTTTTCTGTTTATGTTTGATTTCACTTTCTATCATGTGTAACTAAATTTCTTTAATGCCTAAGTTAGATGAAACCTAGTTTTATGTAATAACATGTTTTGATTCTTTTGTTAATGTAGTTATTTGGATTGATATGTTGTGATTCGATTACCTGTTTAATATATGTTTTAATAGATATGGAATATTAGTGCACAATCTGATTTTATAATTTAGAGATTAAGAAATCTTGTGTGTGAATAGATATGTCGTAATTGGAAGGAGTGATTGTAACCCTAGAGATAGGACCATATAAATCCTCCATATTAGGATCAAACCTAATAGCAGGATTCACAAATCGGTAAAACAATCCTATAAACTTTAACCTGAGTAATTCGGTTGATAACCTTAAGATTAGTTGTTATTAGACTCAAGATTGAGCTATTAGTAAACCATGGGAATCTAACGGTCCAATAAATCAATAAAACAATTGCATAACAAAAAGTTAATATATTAAGGGTATTTAGGGATTCAAAACTTAGACACTAAGTTTTGATATCGATAGTTTTCTATTCAAAACCTAGACACTAAATTTTGATATCGATAGTTTTCTAAGTAATTTCTTAATTCTCTGTTTAATTTTGCTCCCTATTTTATTTTATTTTCTTAAGTTTTCTTTACTTTAAAAATCATAATTAAATTCGAAGATTAGATAATAGGATAATGGTAGTTACTAGCATACATTGTCTACATGGGATCGACCCATACTTGCCAGTACTAGCTATAACTACACCGTGTACTTGTAGTTATTACATAATTGACACTTAGAAAAAGTCAATCAGGTATAGTCAAATACGTTCATATACTAGTAAATGATATAGTTTTCTCTGTTGATTTCTATACACTTGATATGGAGAATGATGATCAAACAGCTTATATCTTATTAGGAAGACTATTCTTAAAAACATCTAAGACTAACATAGATTTTTATAATAGTCTAACGATTACCATGCCGTAACGACTACTACTATCTTGGTATTGATTGCACTAGCCAAAAAATAATACAAAAATATATTTTTTGTACTGAGTTATGGTACCAATCAATAGCAATCTTTTTAATTAGTATTGCTCAGTATCTAAAATACTAGTTTTATGCCAACAATAAAATGAAAATTTATAAAAATTGAAGGACTAAATTTAAAAAAATTTGTCACCCTATAGTTCATCTCTCTTGAATTGAATCTCCCCGTAAAGCTATTTATCTCTCCCTCAGTTCTCATAACTCCCTGTTGCTCTCACTCCCCTTCACTATCATCATTATTGCTTATTGCTTGTTGCTGACAACATCTTTAACCCCATCCAATGCCAAGTTGCGGGACTCTGGGTTCTTCTAATTTCATTCATATTTATATTTATGTTAATCTCAAATTCCAGTAGTACTTATTGTGGTGTTTTGGTAGAAACATAATTAATTCCTGAAAGTGGAAAATCATCATCAGTCTTTCAAGTAGGACAGGTGCACAACAATATTTTGATTTGATGGCTCTCACAATTCAGGGACTAATACTAACTAAAAAAACTCCAAAAGGGGAACAATATTACCATACAGAAGAAGAGGTACGGTAGATAAAATTGAGTTTTTATAATAATTATTATGAATAGTTGTTACAACTATATTAAACTTAGCTCTAGAATCGTATTCTTATCACATTTAACAATTTACCCATTTTTGTTTTAAAATAACAAGTTATACACCAACTAGAATATAAGTAATATGGTTATTGTTATATCCGATTTATATTATTATGATTTATTGATACAAGATTGAAATAAAGTTAAAAAAATTACAATATTAAAGGGCTATTCTACAATTTTATAAAACAAGAATTATTTTATAATTTTTAAATTTTATCTAAAATAGTATATGATATATTAATAAGTATTGGTACTATACCATACCAGAATCAAATAACATTGGTTTATAGAGGGATACTTACCATAGAAGGAACTATTCCAGTATTAAATGATTCTCCGAAGTTATGATAGTAAGTTAAAGGAAAATGTTGCAGTATCAAATGATTCTCCAAAGTTAAAATAGTTATATAACGTTTCTTCCATTTTGTTACCGATTTCTAATAAGAGGCCTTTACCATTTATTTTTCAGTTTTCTAATATAGAGTTGAAGGTGCTCCTTACCCATCAATCGTAAAGAAAGACTGAAAAACAACCACAATGGATTCTAGTTAAACATGAAGGCATAGATTGGAACTAACTCCAATAAATAAAGTCGCAGCGTGAGAGGCAACTCAAGATTTGAGCTACCTAGCTCATGATACCCTAATATTGCCTACTTGTCACGTAAATAGCTTAACTCAGCTATTTATTTCCATCTTATTTTATTTATCTATTTGTTTAAAGTGGGTGTGATGTTTAGATTTACAATGAGGACAATGTAGGATTTAAGTATGGGAGAGGAATTGTCATCGGATATGCCTAACTAGAAGTTTTCTTTTAATTTGTTCTAAATAGATTGAATTATTTTGCATGTCATAAGGTTAAACTAGTTCAATATAGTAGAATATATTAAATGATTAGATTAAATTAAGGTATTAATTTTAATTAACATTGACAACTGAGATAAAAAGGAAAGTCTAAAAAATTTTAGTAAATGACTTAACCCTTTGAGGTCTTTTAAAAAAAAAGAGATTGAGACATCTATTTCACTCTAATTTTTTCTTAATGTGTGAGTGTATCTTTAGTACTTGCTTTAAACCATTTTGAGATTATATTGATTTACTAATTCACATGTATGAAAAGGATAAAGACCATCTTCAATTTAACTTTTCAACCTAAACAGCCAACAACTCAATATCTTTAGTCTAACGCCTTTGAGCATTATAATTCCCTTTCTTTCATTAAAATCCATCATTCCATTTGAGCCTCATATAGAATATCTTTACCTAACCTTAGGGTTAGTAAAGCATCTGAATCGAATATATAAAAGAGTTTTGTTAAAGGACAAACATAATAAGTATGATAAAGTAGTATCTTTTGCTAAATGTAAATGGTGGATTAGTTGGAACATTTGACTTGAATATTTATAGTAAAATTTGTCACCTATAAGGAAAAACAAAGGAAGAAAGATTCACATGATATAATAGTAATAGTCATTATAAATGAGCTAATAGATGGAATGAAGAAATTACAGAACTTTTAAAGGTGTTACATAAGTTATGTGTTCGCAATTACTTTATCAACCTAATATAAATTTCAAATGCTCAGCTGGTGTATTTCATTTAACCCTTGTTATCTAGAAAACTTCCTTACCTTTGACCCTAACCTCATTTCAATTGAAAGATAAAGACCTTTTGATTCATTTATGTATATAATCCAAGTATATTTTATTTATTTTCCCATTTGCTTAGACCGTTTTGCACTAAAAATCATTAATTTTGTTATACCATACAATCAGGGACTACTTTAGTCTGTAAAGAGCCTTAGAAGGAGATACACATCTTTTTCTCTTCCTTCTATCATAAAATCATTAGGTTATTTAGCATTTACGGTTTCTTTGATGAATCCATTGATGACTTAACATTCGGGTGAAATAACTTGCAATGATTTTGAGTACCAAAAGCAATGAGTAGTGCAAAATTTTTAACCACATATACTCCTTATTATTGTAGGTAGACATTTGCAACAATTCTAGCCTTATTTTCATTGACTAAGCTATCAAGATTTAACTTGGTCCGTTAGACACTTTATATTCTCAGCAGCTTCTAACTTAGTGGTCTTTCATCTAGGGACTGAGCTTGGTTCTTTTGAACTATTTTCATTTATTCTTTCATAACCTTTAACCATTCTTTCTGTAACTTTATTATAGGTAGTTGGCTCAAAGGTAGCTACGTTTAACCTTTTATAGACATCTGCCAAGGTTTTAATGCCTCTCATAAGTATTTCAACATCATCATAATAACTTTCTTCTTTAAAGTTACGGTTCCTTCAAAATTTATTTGATCTATTGAGTTAACCTCAAAAATTTCAACTACAGCAACTTCCATCTTCTTCCAATATGGTTTTGTCATTTCATCTACCACTACATCGATTCTAACTTGAATCCTTTTAACAAATGTTTTACTTTTTGTAGGTTTTCATTGGCTGTAACCTAAGAAGATTATCATTTCACTCGTCCAGTTGAGTTTGACTCTTTTCACTTTAGGAATGTTGACATAGAATAACCACCAAATAGTTTCAATCTTAAAACAGAGGACGACTTGTTAGACCATTTCTCGAATGGTGTTCTACCTTCGAATTCTTTTAGTTAGAAATATGTTTAGCAAACATACTTAGGTGTTAACTACTTCTACCCAAAATCTTTTAAAAGCTTCTCACTGCTTCTACCCAAAACCTTTTAAAAGCTTCTCTTTTTCAGCCATCAAACTATTTCCCATTTTCATTATACTTATTTTTTCTTTCTAATATCTTATTATAGACACTTAATTTTGTTTCATGTTATTTCATTTTATTTGTAGTTTTTGTTTGCTAAATTAACAAAAATAGAAAATATTATTAAAAAATGTGCATTTGTTAAATGTTAGTTTGATATTTTGTTACTTTCATTTAAAATTACCTTATTTTGTGTCTTAATCTTTTGTTTAAATTTTGTCCAAATTGCTTTTAGTTTTATCACAAATAATTTTTATAGCATTTTTTATATTTCAAGAAAAGTTTGGACTCAAAAGATAAAAGAAATTTTGTAAATGGTAGAGAACCAAAATCTAGAAATGGAAAACAAAAGGACATTATGGGAAAGCAAAATACAAAAGAACATATGAATACGCAAAACTGTAGTGGCATAAAAAAAAGAAAAGGAAGCATTAAATGACAAAATATGAAAGGAAGAATAATCAATCGTACAAACATTGTTAGGGGAAGAAGAAAAGGTAATGAGATAATAAATCATGACCAAACAATGAGGAATATAAAAATAACCTAATAAGTTAAAGATGGATTTTAAAAGTTACATACACCAAAGTATGTAACGTTAAAAAAGGTTACATACTTTATTTATTATGATTGACTTGCTTAATGAAGGACATAAGTGGAGAGGGTAAACCTTGCAATTGGATTAATTAAAAAATTTAGTAAAGAATAAAGTAAGTAACTATAAGACCTAACTTTAGTTGGGATTAAAAAGCAAAAGTTCAGTTTGAGCCTACAAACTCATTAGGAATTTTTTCTTTGAACATTCTATTTAAACTATTTTAAGTTTGGGTGTTCAGGTTTATTAATTTTTTTGTGTTCTATGCCTTTTAGATGTTTAACCTTGAGCCTTTAATTAAGTTCATTAGATCTTTAATCATTTTAGAAAATATATGGAACATCCTTTTTATTTATCTACCCAAGTTTTCATTTTAGGTTTAATAAACTTACTAAATTCTTCAAATGACCCAATCCCTTTTTTAGTCGATCAATTCTTGAATAATATTTTTTCATTGAGCTGAAAAAAACCCATTTCTTTTGGCAAGTATTCCTTCTCCTCTTTTCCTTAAATATTAAAACCTTTAAGATGTCCTACAAAAATTTCTTCTTGTAAGTACCTATTAAAAAATGATGATTTAACATCTATTTAATGTAAGGCTAGAAGAATTTGGTAGTATTTAATATGAATTCTTCGGCAAAAATATTTAAAAAATTATATCTCAAGCATTTGAACATATCCTTTAACAACTAGTCTTTGCTTATTTAAAGAACAATTAAGATTATGATTAGTTCTGTAAACCCACTTACCTCCTACTACCTTTTTGTTTGTAAATTTGTCTAAGCTCCCAAATTTCGTTTTTCTCATTCTTCATTAGCTCACCCTTCATTGTAGCATTCCATTTCCAATCTCCTATAACTTCTTCATATGCTACAAGGTCAATTATTTCAACATTACACCTTTGATAAATATTAAAGAATGATATGGTTCCCTTGGTAGGTTCTTCATTAACATTGTCATTCTCAATCAATGTTATAGATACCTTACCGGCTCTGGTACCGAATTAGGTTCTGGTATAATATTGTACTAGTACCGGTCAATATCAGGCATCGTTTTAGGTTATTTTCAAAAATTATGAAATATCTCTAAATTTTTTAAAATATGCAATATAGTCCATTAGTATATTGTACTATATAATAAATAAATCATAACAATAAATAAGAACTACAATTAATATGAAATAACAATAATTTTCAGATTTCATATATAAATAATAACCACAATTAATATAAAAAAGACAATCATCATACAAATATAAAATTAGGAACGATACAAAATCTTTAAAATATTACAATTTTATCATATAATAAATAATTATTATATCAAAATATCAAATAAAAAACTATAAATATCCTTAACTCTCAAACTATTACAATTTATAACAAGAGTTCGTGATGAGGAAACAACTAAGTAAAAGTGAAACCTAAAACAAAAATAGTTACAATTACATTACTTATATAGAATTTAACATATACATCAAATATAAGTAAAATTAAAAGAAGAGAAGAAATAAAAACCTAGAACTTCATTCAATCGTCAAGAGGATACCCGTTATAACTGCACTGACCTCCATTATCATTTGGTAAAAAATCCTTACTATTGAGAGGAGTCTCATCATTATCATCATTCAAATTCAATGCACCAAATGACATGTCAATGCTTTCCCATCTAAGATTATCTTCGAAGTCATTCACATCTACCAAACCTAGTTCCTCGTAAACCCAATCTGCTAAAAGATAGATATTATCAATGCAAATTAGATCTATTGAACTACATATACTATTAAGAGTCCTAGTAAATAATAAATTTTAATTATTAAAAACTATAAGAAATTATATCTAAATTAATAATGATAATAACATACCTTTCCCGAAGCTTTAAATTGTAACAAATGAAGACCAAGTCACTTGTGCTCCAATCTATTCCTTTTCTTGGAATGGATGAATTCAAATGTGCTTTAGTTCCTTTCACAACCTATTGCATTCACACATTGACTTAAAATCCAAACTGAAAACATTTGCAATTCTAGAATATCGTTCCAAATTGATCCTACTAAGAAACTTTAAGTCGCAGGAAACAAAGTAGTGTTATAAATAAAATAAAGTGATAATTATTTTTCAACAAGTAAGAAAAGGAAAAAGTTAATATCTGGAGAAAGTTTTGCTCTTTATCAAATAACAATTGGCATCCCAAAATCCCCAAAAGACTGTTTATAAAGCTCCATCTGTGAGCTCAGGATACCTTGCGTCATGTCATGGGCAACAATTGTTGTAATAGTATAGTATTCCCCTATTAACTTCAGCTTTCTTTGTAAAATCTGGTCTAAAATAGACACTAGGATTCACGCCCCAGCTTTCATTGATAATTGCAATATACGGTGTGTACAAAGAAGGCCTATTTTTTAGATTGACCTTGATTGCTTCCTTCACCCTCTCTATGGCATCAAAAATATAACTCATTATTGCCTTTTCATCACTATCAGCCAAATGAAGAACCTTTACCAAAGGCTCACAAACTCAGATTGCAAATTGGCATTGCAACCAAAATTCAACATCTTCTAGTATAATTTTGGAAACCTTCAATCTAACATTAGACCTAGCATATTGAGGTGCAACCCACTTATCACTTATAAATATCTATCTCAACACTTTCTTTATTGTAACAAAACATTGAAGTTACAAGAAATTCGTTGCAAATATTTTCATAGCAAAACGATAAAAATTCTTACCATTGGTAAAATCCATCTCTTTAAATTCAACACTCATACATGATTATGGATGAACTTAGTCACCTTTTTAGCTTTCTACACAGTTTTATCAATAATAGGAAAATACCTAGTATCCCTTATATTTTCTAGCAATAAGTCAATGCAATGTGCAACAAAAGGAGTCCAAAACGAATTACATTATTTTGTAACCTTCTTCCCATTGCTTTATAAATGGAATCATTGTCAGTAATGAACTGAAAAATATTTTTTAGCCCTACTTCAGTCAAAATTTCATCAAATATCTTAAATAAGTATTGGCATTCCTATTAAGGTCAGATTCATCAATAGACTTCAAAAAAATTGAGCCATTTATAGAATAAACTAAAAAATTAATGATAGGCTCATGTCTTCTATATTTGCAACCATCACATATGATTGACCACCCATAAGTAGCTCAATCCATTCTTCTTTCTCCCAAATAACTTCTAATTTTAGAAACTAAGCAACTTAAAATTTTACCTCTGTAGTCATCAATAGAAGGAGCTTTGTATCCCAGATCGTAAGAAACTATAATATCCACCTTAGGTTGAAAATAGTTAGATTGGGAAGCGTTGAATGTTGCATCTGTATCATACCACCATCTAGCCATTGTCATATTTACATTGTGAGCCACATCTTTTGATTGCATGGCACAACGAATTGAAGACTAGGCTCTAGGAGTTGTTTGTGGTACATAAAAATTAGTCATCTGCCTTTTTTTTTCCTAACATCAGATCCAGATGCAACATTAACTTCTTGTTGGAAAGGAACACTACCATTACCACTACCACCTTCAACATTTTCACTTTCATCGTGAACATTATCAAACAAACTTCCAGTACCAATTTCATTATTCAATCTCTCCCTTTTCTCTTTCTCGTGTTAATATTCTTCAAGCAAAGCTTTCATTTGCTACTTCACATCATGAATTACTTTTTCAGGTGATTCCCCTACCTTTCAAATGCTTGTTACAAAACAAGCAAATAGTATGGTTCCTCATATCAGAAACCAATACAACTTGAGCCTAAGCTGGATCATTGTATCTTCCTGAAGCGATTTGATCAGGGATAGTTGAACTTCCTTCCATTTATTTGTAAAAATAAATGAAGACATATATCAAAATAAAGAATACATAATTTCATTACACAATACACATGTCCACCTTATATAATATAACTCATTTTGTATGATTACATCATACACAATTCAATTTCATCCATCACAATTCACCATAAATTAAAAAACTAACAATTTAAGAATTCAACATAGATAATTACACAAGCATGCAATAGTAACATTGTCTCCACATTTTTACCTACGCACATCATATATATGTTGTACTATTTAAGAGTTTTTCGATTTAATTATGTTGAAATATATGATTGATAAATTTGAATATATATAGAAATTTTCCATTTCAAATAATTTTCAGTTCCACATTCCAACATTGTCTAACAATTTCCAATAATTTCAATTCAACCATTACAAAACATACATAAATAATTTCTATTTCCAACAATTTCTAACAATTTCGAACAATTTCAATTCAAAGTTCCAAACATCACAAAACAAACATAAACAATTTTCATTTCCAAATTCCAACAATTTCTAACAATTTCGTTTCTAACAATTTCCAACAATTTCAATTCAACCATTACAAAACATACATAAACAATCTTCATTTCTAACAATTTCGAACAATTTCAATTCAAAGTTTCAAACATCACAAAACATACATAAACAACTTCTATTTCCCAATTCCAATAATTTCTAACAATTTTCAAAAATATTAATTCAACCATTACAAAACTAACATAAACAATTTCCATTTCTAAACAATTTCAATTTAAACATCGTAAAACATTCATAAACAATTTCCATTTCAAACAATTTCAACCATCACAAAACATACATAAACAATTTTCGCTTCCAACAATTTCAATTCAACCATTACAAACACATGCATAAAC
>JANQAP020619567.1:0-13846 GCA_026874005.2 Erythroxylum coriaceum | reverse complement strand
GTCCTAATTTCTCTGATTGCTCTCTCGTGTACCCGTTTCCCTGGTCCGACCCGTGATATGGGAACGGGACGTTACAAAATATGCATTAATAGGTTTCCATAGGTTCGAATTCCATTGAAATGCTTTGATGAGGCTTAACCTTGAGTTTTGAATAACTTAAAATATTATTCCAATTTGAATTGTTCATTGAATAACTTAAAATATTATTGCAATTTGAATTGTTTATTAAGCATGATTTCTACTAACCTTTCATTTTTAGGGGTTAGCAGGACAACATAAAGCAAAGATATAAGATTTTTGTAAGAAAACCACAAGCCTAATAGATTTTATAAGTCTCCAGTAGAAGAAAGCATATAAAATATCACTTAAATACATCTAAAGAGAAAGAAGGTTATACTAGGCTTATAAATCATTTTGTTTCTTTAATTTGTTTTGTGATCGTAAACATAACTTGTATTATTTTTTTGATTTTAATTAATAAATCTCCAATCATCTTATAATGCATGCATAGTGATAAGTAGTGATTTAATCATATTTTAGTCCCACATATAGTGCATTTATTTTTTATTTGAGTATTTTTATTGATTTTGGTACTTAAGTTGTTCATATTTTATTTTTGGGTTTAATTCACTTGAAGCAAAACGGAAAGAATTTGAACAAATTTGGAGTTGTTTTGATTGAGTTATAGAGTGCAAGACAATATATATAGCTTTGTAAAAGAGTTTGGAGGTGTGTTGACAATTTATTGCAGGACATGTCTATGTAGGTTGGCAACATGCCCGTATTGAATTGTGAGAAGGTCATATTGATGTAACACACCCATATCTATGTACCTATTAGGTCTAAATAAATTAGTTAGGTTATTGGACCATTAGGCTTCCTGGGATTATTTTCTTTTCTTTTAGTTTAAGTTTAGGCTCGTAGGCTTATTAAGTTAATTTTAATTTTCACCTAACCTTTTAGATTTTGTTAATAAATAAAATTTTGAACCCATTTCCCTCTTTGTAAAATAATTAAAATTCAAAAAGCTTTTGGCCTATTAAGACTAAATATAATAACTAGATTAAATCTGATGAGATTTTCAAAATGTCAATAGTAATAACATTTATCACCTTTGACAATCCGAAAAACCAAGACCTATGTGAATATCGAAACTAAATCCAAATCAGGTTATACCTTTTGCAGCAGATATATGCAAAGAAATTGGTAGTGTCAGGAAGAGCACGTCAAATGTCGTGCCTCTATTGGTATCCACACTCTCGCGAGACTGAACAACCCCTTCTGATGTGCTAGCACCACTTTCTAAGACCTCTCTCTCTATATTTCTAGCAGAGGACGTCTCCTTTAGGGTTTTTAAGCAGATGAGAGCATATGAGATTCTTCAGTCTTCAAGTAATACTATATATCTATACATAAAATAAAAACCTAAAGCCCAAAGCCCAAATCTGATTAAGGCCCAATGAATGTTCAGTCTGCTTGGTGTGTGACCCTATAGGCTTATTTAATATTAGCAGGAGGCCTAAACTTCTTTTAGGCCCACAAGTTATAACTGTAACACCCCATACCTAATAATGGAATCGGCATACCGAGTGTTATCATATTCTTAAATACCTAATACTTCAAACTGCAACATTTTCTATTTAAAACCTCAATTTTCTAGCAATTACTATTCACTTTATACAAATTTAGATAGAGTTTTCTCTATATTTACTTAAAATCTCCTGAAAAAACTTCAATACACTTCTCATGCATGTTACTCAACTATCCATCTCCATGTCAAACTCCGTGACAAAATAATTTACCTATCCTCCAATACATTTCAACACATCTAAACCAGATTTCATACATAACTTTCATTTATTCATATATAATTCATAATAAAATCCTGTAAGATCCTTCACTTCTTTATGTGTACATGTCATAACTAAAAACAAAATAAAAATTTGAAGTACATCCACCTCCAAAACTTTCAAGATCCTTTGTGTTACTATTGTCTTGTAGTTGATTCACCACAACTTTCTTCTAATTCTATTCAAAACCTATGCGTGGAAAGAAAATCCACACGTTAAGCTATAGGCTTAGTGGTATTCAAGCAATTACATTTCTCATTCAATTCAATTCATCAAACTATAACATGCATAATATATAATATTTTTCACATATAAATATCTTCATTTATTTCTAAGCATAAATAGGCATTTAAAATCAAGTTATGAGATACAAACATGTATTTATAGTACACAATGATGAATAAATTGTACAATTTAATTTACAATCAATTACTACTTTCTTTTGAAGTTCTTTAATGATAAACATGCATTTATTTACTTTCTGTAAATGCCCCAAAGTAAAATCCATCAGAATTGTATCACTGAGTTGGATAAGCGGGATTTTAAAAATACAAGATTGGATTCTCGGAACCATACGATCCATTATTTTTATATACATTCATATTGGAACTGAGCTCTCGGAGTCATGTAGTTCATAAGCCAAATCAAATATCTTACATCGGAAACGAGCTCTCAAAGCTATACAGTCCGGTAACATATACATGACGTAGTACTGTTAACTTCCTATTTAGCATGCCAACCTTATCACTTTCCTCTAATTCCTATCTATTTTACTAGGGGTAAATCTAATGAAATTCCATTGAAATTTCATAATAAAAGCTCATAATAACTAATTCAAGCTATTCCATATTCGACTAAAGTAAATGTTATTCTTTAATGTCATTTTTTTCTTCCATTATTGGATTTAATTTAATTCATACAATATTCAAGACATTCATCTCACCAATTAGTCAAAAATAACATGTATATCAAGTTTCTCAATTCAAACATAATGTCTGTCAATGAGGGAAAATACAAATTATAAGTCCAAAATCTTATTTAATCATATATACTACTTCATATAACATCCAATTAAATATTTTTAAAATTTTGTACCACACAATTTTTAGGAAAAAGTAAAATTACAAGAACACATACCAAATTGACGTTCAAAGCTTCAAATTACGCTTCCTTAAACTTCAATTTTATCGTCAATTCCTTATTCTTTCTCTTTCTCTTTCTCTTTCTCTTTCTCTCTCTCCTTCAATTCATCTTCTTTATCTTCATAATATTGCATAACAAATTTAATTTCATGCATTTCATTCATCAATGCATACAACTACACCAAAATCATGTACTAAAAACAACAAAAATGTCATTAACTTACCTTAAAAATTTTCAGGTACTATTCATCAAGAACACCCATATATAGATTCTTCATTTTTTTTTCCAAATTTTTTGTTGATATGGTGAGTTTAGGGACCCTAGGTTGATGATTTGGTGTTTAATAGGTGATTTGAGGGTTAAAATTAAAGAAAGTTGGCTTGAAAATGAAAGAAATGAAAGACAAATGGAGAAGAAAGGAGGGAGGTGATTCTCGGCAACGTTTTGGAGAAGAAGAGAATCGGTAGTTGACAAAAATGCCATGTGGTCTCTTATCAAAAGTTTTCCAATTTTTTTTTAGATCCCAAATTAACTTTATCTTTTAATCCATTCTTTTCTTCTTCTCAATAAAAATACCCATAAGAAAAATATCCACCTTACATAAAAGACCTTAACTAATGTCATTTATTTTCATTAATATTTTCGGGTTTGACTTCACCCTTTTTTGGGTCCAACTTTCACCATTGGTCAGCTCTTGGTCAAACTTGATCCTTGGGATATCCTTGAATAATAATATCCGATGCCAAATAAAATAAAATGCAGTTTGGGTCCTGGGTGTCACTATTCACTTTGGGATATACTATTCACGACTTAAAAAGTAATATTTATGAAATTGAGATTTTGGAGCATTACAATAAGCAGTCTCTAGTAAGACATAATAACTACCTAATATTAAATAAAGTCGAAATACAACACTACCTAAATTAAAACTGATCAATTAGAGTACATTCTATAATTGGTTCGCGGGGCATACACCAACAATTTCCCACTTACATAAGAACCAATTATCCTCAAGTAATCCCTTTGTCTCATTATATCTCGATTGAGCACAAGGAAGGAAATAGTGTCATCCTCATTAGGCTTAATCATGTTTCTCGATTTCTTAGTTAGACTGTGAAACAAATGACTGACATTCACCTCGTTTGTGGACGACCATGCAACTTTTCAGTCTCAACTCATCGAGGGGCCCAGAGATATCTTTCTCCCGTTATATATAAGAGACAAATTCCATCTTATTCTTCCACATTCTTCCATATGACTCATAGCATGCTCGAGCATTGTTTTTATAATCACCTTTTACAACTAACGTTTGACAATGTCAAAACAAACTAATTCACATATAAGAAATTGTGACAAACTCAAGTCAAAGGACTATATTCAACAACTGTGATGAGAACCAATTATGACACATATATAATAATCCTTGAAGTGTTCTCATAGCTGGTCGGTCCAATTGCATATTCTCCAACATATATCCATATGATTAACATAATATCTCTATATTAATGATTTGTGAAACATGGTTATCTATTAATCAACACGTTAGTCTCAACAGTCATTATTATCCCTTACATTAATGACATTAACTAAGGACCTTTTAGAATAACTGTATCCATATTACAATAGGGTCTCACGATCAAGTCACGCACTTGATGGCCAATAGTTAAATACACATTATTCATGGGATCATAATTCAAATTTATTTACAACTCCATTAAAAAATGAACACAGAAAACAATAATTAGGCATTACTAATGGATTGTCCAAAAACATGTCACAAAATTACAATCTTATATAATCACACATCCAAATGTCTAATACCTAGTGCTCTAGTATGATGATCATATTTAGCCTGCGGGAGAGGCTTAGTCAACGGATCAGCTATACTAAGATTTATTGACACTTTGCACACCTTCACATCATCTCTTTCAACAATGTGTCAAATAAGGTGAAAATGCCTGAGTATATGTTTGGCCTTCTGATGAGATTTTGGTTCCTTATTTTAGGTAATGACTCCATTATTATCACAATAAAGATCCACTGGATTCACAATGCTAGGAACCACACCAAGTTCAATGATGAACTTTCTAACCTAAACAGCCTCCTTTGTTGCTTTTGGAGCAGCAATGTACTCATCTTCTGTTGTTGAATCAACAACTATGTCCTACTTAGAACTCTTCCAACACACTGCTCCACCATTCAGGCATAATACAAATCTTGACTGTGATCGGAAGTCATCTTTACCTAATTGGAAGCTAGAATCAATGTATCCATTTACAATGAGCTCTTCCTCACCTCCAGATCAAGAACATATCCTTAGTTCTTCTTAAGTACTTAAAAATGTTCTTAACAACTATCCAGTGGCTTTCACCTGAATCTGACTGATATCTACTCGTCATGCTCAAAGCATATGTAACATCCAAATGAGTACACAATATGGCATACATGATGGATCCTACAACAAATGCATATGAGATCCTACTCATGCGATTTCACTCATCTGGTGTCGAAGGGCACTGAACCTTATTCAAAATTATGCCATATGACATGTGTAAAAAGCCTTTCTTAGATTCTTGCATATTTAATCTATGCAAAAACTTATTTATATAAGTGTTTTGATTTAGTCCAATAAGCCTTCTCGATCTATCCCTATAGATCCTAATACCCAAGATGTATGCTGCCTTGCCCAAGTCTTTCATTAAAAAATAACTTCTTAATCAAGCTTTCACATATTGAAGTAGAGAAATGTCATTTCCAATGAGTAGTATGTCATCTACATACAAGATCAAGAAAACAATTGTGTTCCCACTAGTCTCTTGTAAACACAAGATTCTTCTTCATTTCTGAGGAAACCAAACTTTTTGACTACCTCATTAAAACGAAGATTCCAACTCTGAGAAGCCTACTTCAATCCATAAATGCATCGCTGAAGCTTGCATACTTTCCTAGCATTTATAGGATATGTGAAACCTTCAGGCTATGTCATATACATATCC
Source organism: Erythroxylum coriaceum (assembly GCA_026874005.2). Taxonomy (NCBI): domain Eukaryota; kingdom Viridiplantae; phylum Streptophyta; class Magnoliopsida; order Malpighiales; family Erythroxylaceae; genus Erythroxylum; species Erythroxylum coriaceum. The sequence continues at coordinate 7,857 of JANQAP020619567.1, read as the reverse complement.
TCTTCCATATTCCTATTAAGGAAAGTTGTTTTCACATCTATTTGCCAAATCTCATAATCATAGAATATAGCAATTGCTAGGAGGATGAGAACGGATTTAATCATTGCAACTGGGTAGGTCTCATTATAGTCAATACCATGAATTTGCTTAAAACCCTTAGCCACCAATCGTGCTTTGTACACATGTACATTGCCATCCATGTCAACTTTCTTATTGAAAACCCACTTACACTTAATGGTTTTTACACCATTGGATGGATCAATTAAAACCCATACTTTGTTTTGGTACATGGATTCCATTTCACATTCTATGGCCTAAAGCCATTTATCAGAGTTAGGGCCCATTATTGCTTCCTTGTCGAATGTAGGTTGATCATTCTCTATCAGTAATAGATGGTGATGTTCAGTAACCATGAAACCATATCTTATGGGTTCGTGACGGAACCTTTCAGACCTATGTGGGGCTAGTGTCATACGTGTAATTTCTATAATATTTTGTAGATCAAAACGAGGCACCTCTTATGTTGGAGCATTCTCCTATGACTCTTGAATTTCTTCAAGATGTACTTTATTCCCACTAGTTCCTTCAGAAAGAAATTCTCTATCTAAAAAGACAAGCAACAAGCACTTTGTTCTTGGTGGGATTGTAAAATTAGTATCCTTTAGTTTCCTAAGGATACCTCATGAAAAAGCATTTATCGAATTTGGGTCTAAGTTTTTCAAATGTTGACCTTTTAATATAAGCTTCACATTCCCAAATCTTTAGAAAAGACAAACTAGGAACCTTTCTTATATACGTCTCGTATGATGTCCTTTCTACTGCCTTCGATGGACTTCTATTTAGTGTAAACATAGCTGTTTTAAGAGCATATCCCCAAAAGGACAATGAAAGATTTGCATGACTCATCATATATTGAACCATATTCAATAATGTTTGATTCCTCCTTTCAGACGCACCATTCCATTGTGGCGTTGCAGGTGGAGTGAGTTATGAAACTATTCCACACTCTTTGAGATGGTCATCAAACTCTAGGCTCAAATATTTACGACCTCGATCTGATCGAAGGGTTTTTATTGTCTTGCCAATTTGGTTTTGTACATTTTGAAATTCCTTGAACTTTTCAAAGGATTCAAATTTATGTTTCATCAAATAAACATAACCATATCTACCGAGGCCAAAAAACAATCAGTAAATGTAATGAAGTAATGAAAACCTCCTCTAGCAATAGAATTTAATGGTCCACATATATCAGTATGTGTGAGTGCTAATAAATCACTATCCCTATGAATATGTTAAGTAAAAGATGCTTTAGTCATTTTTCCTAATAAACAAGATTCGCATGTCTCAAAAGATTTTAAAAGTCCATCATTATGGAGCTTAGGTATGTGCTTCTCATTTATATGTCCCAAATGACAATGCCAAAGGTAGGTGGGATTTGAATAATTGGATTTGAACCTCATAATATTTATGTTATAAATAGGCCTTTCTAAATTTAGAACATAAAGCCCATTTTCTAATTTGGTGTTACCATAAAATATGTCATTACGAGAAAATGAAAAATAATTGTTCTTAATCGTAAAACAAAAACCTTCCATGTCCAAAAATGAAACAGAGATAATATTCCTGCTTATAGCAGGTACATGGTAGCAATTATTAAGTTCTAAAACCATGCCTGAAGGTAAAGATAAATGAAATGTACCTATAACTAAAGCAGCAACTCTTGCTCCATTTCCTACATGTAGGTCCATGTCACCCTTTGCCAAAGTTCTACTATTTTGCAGTTCCTGCACATTTACATCAAATGTGAGAGCTACAACCGGTATTCAATACCCAAGATGTAGAACTAGAAGTAGCAACATTTATTTCTATAACATGAATACTTGGAGTAGAAGTGTCATTACCCTTCTTCTTCTTTAGATCTTCCAAATATTTCTTATAGTTTCTCTTTCAGTGACCCAACTCATTATAATAATAGCAAAGATCGTCATTAGAAGGACTAGGCTTAGACTTTGGGTTAGGATTAGGATTGGGCTTGTTTCGATTCTTAATCGGACTTTGCCCTTGCCTTTTCCCTTCCTTTTACTATTTCCTTGTTTCTTAAAACCTTTCCCCTTTTAGACCATGAGGACCTTAGGGTTAGGGTCATTCTTAATGTTCTTCTCAGAAGTCTTAAGCGTCCCATGCAACTTAGTCAAAGATTGATATAGATTATGCATAATATAGTTCATAACAAAAGTATCATAATCATCTAGCAGAGACTGAAGGATGATGTCCATAACTAACTCTTAGCTTATAGGAAATCCCAATCTTTCCAAGTTCTCAACAAGGCCTATCATCTTAATGACATATGGGCTGACTGGGCTCCTTTTTGCCAGCTTGCACTCTAAGAGAGACTGCACAGTTTGATATCTCTCATTTCGTGCTTATTCGTGAAACAAATTTTTTAGGCTTGTAATCATCCCATAGGCTTCCACATTCTCATAATTCTTTTGCAAGTTTGGGTTCATAGTTGCCAACATAAGACAGCTAGCATCGAGAGCATCATCCTCATGCTTCTTATAAACATTCCTTTCTACAAGGGGAGCAGTGGAAAGAGGTACCCTTTTGCGGACTAGCTTTTCAAGGACATAGTCCTTCTTTTCTTGCTTGAGAACAATTCTCAAGTTTCTATACTAGTCCAGAAAGTTTGAACCATTCAACTTGTCCTTCTCAAGGACAGATCGTAGTGAAAAACTTAATAAAGAGTTGGAGGTCATGATTATCTACAATAAAATGTGCAAAGTTTTAGTGACATGCTCATTAGTAAAACCTAATTCTTAACAATTAAGAATCTCCCACTATACTCATATAGTAAATGTCCCTCATAACGAGTATAGTGGTCTAAGATCCATATTTCACCAAGACCCAAGTCAGCTTTGGCTCATCGCTTGAATCTTAGTTATTTAGGTAAGCAACTTTTGCTAATTATATCATATATAACTCTTAGTTATTGGGTGACATCTTATGTCCCTGCTCCCAACTTTATACCTCAAGGTTAAAAACCATTTTGGTAACCCCATTAAGTAAACCAATTATCACTTATATTTAATCGTTACCTATCTTGTTGGACTTCAATAATCAAGAGAGCCTTGCTTTGACAAGCCCACTACTCAACGATTCAAGTCCTTGCAGGTGTAGAATTGGAAAAGCATGAATTATTACTTAATATTGTTGAGGGACTAAGTTGATTATGAATTTGCTATATACATGCATAAAAGAAATTATAAGTAAAAGCATGAATAAAGCAAAATTAACATGATTTAGTATAGCCCTTAAACTATGAAGATCTAATATCCATTAGGAATGTCTTGTAGCAAATGGATCGCCATCCTTGTGCCTCCACCCCAGTTAATTTGATTCTTAATTAACTTGAAAGGTACAATATTACAATCGAAACTAGTAATAATCTAATTATTACATAAACACATGACGACAAGCAGGCCGTATCCAAAATTACATAAATACATAACGACACGTAGGTCATATCTAAAATGTAAAACAACTATGGGCTATACTATTCATCATTCATAATCAAGGTAAGATATCAAATATCAAAGCATATAAAACACCAATCATAAGAAAACATGTGATCGACACAAAACGTGAAATTTGGAGAGGTCAGGGGGCCGTGCCCCCTACGGAGTCGAGGGATAGTGCCCCCCGCGAGGTCCAAGGGGCAGCGCCCCTCGCAGCGGACAGCGCCCCGTTATAAAATTTTGAATTCAAGTTTTGTTTATGAATTAATCTTATTAATCTGAAACCTTTAATTCAATCACATTGAACAATCGACAAAACTCCTAGTTCAATCACATTAAACAATCGACATAACTCCTCATTTAATCACATTAAACAATTAAAAAACGAACAATTGAGAGAACCCCTCATTCAATCACATTGAACAATTGAAAAATCGAATTCAATTTCAACAAACACAAGTGTGGCTCTGATACCACTGATGAGATTTTCGAATTCTCAACAGTAATAACATTTATCACCTTTGACAATCTGAAACATCAAGACCCATATGAATATCGAAACTAAATCCAAATTAGGTTATACCTTTTGCAGTGAAAATATGCAGAGAAATTGGTAGTGTCAGGAAGAGCACGTCAATTATCGCGCCTCTACAGGCATCCACACTCTCATGAGATTGAACAACCCCCACCACTTTCTAAGACCTCTCTCTCTCTCTATATTTCTAGCAGAGGACGTCTCCTTTAGGGTTTTTAAGTAGATGAGAGTAGATGAGATTCTTCAGTCTTTAAGTCATACTATATATTCATATATATAGTAAAACCCTAAAGCCCAAAGCCCAAATCCGATTAAGGCCCAATGAATGTTCAGTTTACTTGGTGTGCGACCCTATAGGCTTATTTAATATTAGCAGGAGGCCTAAACTTCTTTAGGTCCACAAGTTATAAGTGGTCTCTAGCAAGACATAATAACTACCTAATATCAAATAAGTTCGAACTACGACACTACCTAAATCACAACTGATCAATTATAGTACATTCTATAATTGGTTCGTGGGGCATCCACCATCAAAATCTACTTATTTCCTTTAATATCATTTTGTTTAATCTACGCTTTATACAAATCAAAATGTGCCATTTATCATAGGTTAAAGTTTATTTGCATTTAAATCCCTAAAACACTGTCTAGTCAACTTCATTTATTTTATTTTTAAGCTCTAGACCAATCCATAAACTCTTAGACATCATAAGTTTTATTGCATTTTTGAGAAAATAATATCTTTATTCCTCTAACTTTAATTTTTTTTAATTTAAGTACTCTAACATAAAAGGTTCCTATTTTAGTCCTTAATCTAAATTTCTTTCCTCAGTCAAGTATTTGTGTCAATATTTTTTACAGGAAGTTAATGCGACATAATTAAATAAAATATGTGTAGATACGTCAGTTTTATTAAGACCATATAAAAATGTGTAAAACTAGAGAAAAATATTTACCAATTCAAACTTTGAATGTTATCCCTTTATTCATTCCTTTATTGACGACAAATTCTTCGCCCCTAACATTGACCATACGATCTTTAATGGGAATTCAAGCTCCCACTGCCGGACTTACTCATAGCCTTTTAAAATTAATCTTGTTGCCACTACTACTAAAGCTAAATATAAGGAAGAGGACAAGGAAGAGGAAGAGGGGGCACAAACCAAAAGCGAAGGGGGTGGGTGGTGGAGGATGGATTAGGGTTTGAGGTAGTAAATAAGAGTGTGGATAGTGGTGTAGCAGGATGAAGAGGAAAATTATGGACATCATTAATGAACCTGTTAAAATCTAATACGCCTACTCATATTTTATTATGTTATGTCAAATTTTTTATTAACATCGATTGTAAGAAATACTTAATTGAGTGAAAACATTGAGATGAAAGACTAAAATATGAATCTTTTATATTGGAGGAATTAAATACATAAAATCTAAAAGTTGAAGGACCCAAAATTATGGTTCTCCTAAAAAGTTTTTCAGTTTTTCTGTTTACCTCACACCCAAGTTTACTTTGCTTTCAAATTTTCAAAACATTTTTAGATCTAAGTAATCGATTAGGAGGGTAAAATAAGGTATTAGATACCTTTATTATTTCACAATTATAGCCTAAACTCAATTTTCTTATTAGGACCTTTATAGTTTTATCCCATCAGGATTTTCTCTAACTTTCCTTAACAAGGTAGATTGGAGATTCCATTGAATTTTTTTGGACATTAAATCCTTTTTCTATTTGAGGGCATAAAGAAAATGTCTACAATAAAATGTAGATAAAGGATTGTGGCTTATGGGTTTTGAGTAATGATTATTCTTATTGATAATAGATTATATTTTTGATAATAGATTATATTTTTGAACTAACTTTTTATTGTTTTGTTTTTAGATATTTATATGTTGCAAAATTACTGTATGAAAGTGTTCTATGAAGTATAAATTTTAACTTGATAACATATAATCATGCCAAGTTTTAAAAAATAATCCATAATCATCATAAATAACTTTTTTCAATGAATAAGACTCACATTAATAAACTATTCAAAGGAAAAAATTTATAGAATGTTTTCAATACTCTTAGGCATCATTATTCATGGTTATTATCATAAAAAAACACTATATAATATTGGAAGTTTAATGTTCGTTTTCTAGAAGAAAGTTATTTCTCTAGAAATAGAAGTTGAAGGAGACGAACGACTCCTAAATATGTCTCATTCCTAAAATTCCAAACCAAGTGGTTATTCAAGAGTATAAACGTATCTAATGTTGTAATGTCATCTATAGAACATATATAAGATGTTAGCTAATAGATTAAAGTCAACTATAAAGCACGTTGTTCGCAAGGTTACACACGTTAAGTTTTAATATTTATTAACCTTGGTAAATTCCGCAAGTGCATGGGTCGTTCGCGTCGTACCTAAGGTATCAATCCCATGAGGAGGGCTAAACTAGTCCTAAAATCTAAGGCCGCACTAAATTACAATAATTTAAAAGAAATAAAATAATGCAGGAAATAAATCAATCAAACAATCAATTATGAATATTAAAATGCAGAGATATCAACAAAATAGCAAAATTACATAACTCAATCCGAAAATCAACCTAGAAACTATCAAGTGAGAGAAAGGGGATTTTATTCTGAAGTTAATGAAAATCTAACCAATTATGCAATTATTGACTTAATGGGTCTAGACGGTCCTAGGGTAGATTACTCTATCTCAAGTTATAATCCTTAACCCTAACTGATGATCCCCAAATTAAATTATGGAATTGTGATCTCTCGACTCACAATTTACCCATAACCTAAAATAGTTCTAAAATTGTCTATAAAATTGTCTATTAACCTACTGGGAACCTATGCTCAATCTCTTGTTACACGATTCTACCGGCTTGATCTAATTTTTATCTATTAATTTACCTAACTTTCGTTTGCCCAAATTGATTATTTTCACTCGGGCCACCCTCTCAGTTTATTGTCGAATTATTACAAAAAGAAATTGAATCACAATTAAATCAACAATAACACAATCAAGTAAACTTTGTTAATCTCAAGAATTAAAAACCCGAAGGTGAGTATAGACAAAACTCAACATTCAACACAACCTATTCTCAACGAATATTGCAATTTCATACATCAATAAAATTAAATAAACGGAAAATACTGTCGGGAATGAAATTGTGGAGGCAGCGATAGCAGAAAACCACCTGTTCTGGGAAGTACGTCGCGTCTAGCTTCCTCTCCATGTCTCTCTTCCTTCATCTCCTTCCTCAATCTCTCGATTTCTCTCTAGGTGTTCTCTTGAAATTGACTGATGCGATGGCTCTCTTGCACGACTCTCTAGGCTGCTGTATCTGTTTCATAATGTTGTATTTATACTTTGTGCGCTCTAGGTCAAAGTCAGGGTCCAAACGGTTCGAAAAATCTTGTGAACTTTAAGTTTTTGCTTCAGCCCGATGCAGGGTGCCTAAATCTTTCTGTCACGATCGCAGCCTGTTGTGCACGATCGTGGCCTGAATGGAAACTCTCTGTCACCACCGTGCCCCCATGTGCACGATCGTGGCCTGGCTGCTCTGGCTCGTCCTTATCTGTCACGATCGTGGCCTATTGTGCCACAATTGTGTGCTATGTCTTTGGCCCAAAACTTCTCGAATCTTCTCCGTTCTTCACCGTTTACCCTACAGCACTAACAAACCCATCAAGGTTGTTGACCCCCAAATATTTTTTTTTTGTTAAATTAAGCATAATAGTTCATGGAATAAATGCATAAGAATGAATTGAGGGCATATTTGGCATGTAACTTAAGTACCAAAAGAGCC
>JANQAP020618703.1:0-13856 GCA_026874005.2 Erythroxylum coriaceum | reverse complement strand
ATCTTTGGATATGAAACCCTCAGGTTGTATCATATACACATCCTCGACTAGGTTTCCATTCAGGAAAGCCATCTTCATATCCATTTGCCATATCTCATAATCATAATAAGTAACAATGGCTAGGAGTATTCTAATGGGTTTAAGCATAGCTACGGGGCTAAATGTCTCGTCATAGTTAACTCCTTATTTTTAATGATAACCTGTAGCAACTAGCCTCACTTTATAGGTAATCATATTACAATCCATATCAATTTTCTTCTTGAAAATATGGGTTTTAACCCTTCGGGTGGGTTAACCAAAGTATATACTTGGTTTTCATATATGGAATCTATTTTGGACTTCATGACTTGAAGCCGTTTGTTAGATTCTGAACTCTTTAGAGCCTCTTCATAGGTTGTAGGCTCTTCGTCCTCTATAAGTAATACATCATTATATTCACTTACGAGAAATCCATATCTCTCTAGAACATTATGTATCCTACTTGACCTACGAATATTTTGTGTGTCAGAAGGTTCAATTGTTTTCTCATCTTTATAAATAACGATCTGGGGTTCAGGCAATTAATCTGCATTTGTTTGAGTATTATAAACTTCATTAAGTTCAACTTTGCTCCCACTGTCTTCTCTTATAAAAAACTCTCTCTAAAAAGACAACATGCTTTGAGACAAACACCTTTTGCTCTAAAGCATTGTAGAACTGATATCCAATTGTTTCCTTACGATATTCTATAAATAGACATTTATCATATTTCACTTCAAACTTTGTCTGATTGAATCCACTTCATATAAGTCGAACAACCCCAAACTTTTATATGAGAAAGATAGGGTTTCTTGATAGTCCGTATCTCATATGAAGTAACATCAATTGTTTTTTAAGGGACTCTGCTTATCACATAAACAACAGTCTCAAGTGTATAACCCAAAAAGGATTTTGGTAGATCTGCTAAGCCCATCATTAACCTTACCATGTTCAACAAGGTTCGGTTTCTCCTTTTTGCCACACCATTATGTTGCGGTATCTAAGGTCGAGTCCACTGGGATATAATCCTTTTATCCCTAAGATAACTTAGAAACTCCTCGTTCAAGTATTCACTACCTCGATCTGATCAAAGTATATTGATATTTTTACAGAGCTGTTTCTCTACTTTATGTTTGAATTGTTTGAACATTTCAAATCTTTCAGACTTGTATCTCATTAGATACATATACATATATCGTGAATAATCATCGATAAAGGTAATGAAGTACATAGAAACACCTCTAGTATGAATGGACATCAGACCATATACATCAGAATGTATTAGGTCTAATAACCCATTTGCTTATTCACCCTTTCCTTTAAAAGGTAATTTAGTCATCTTACCTAACAAGCAAGATTCACATGTGTCATATGATTCATAATCAAATGACCTTAAGCTACCACTCCTGTGTAACTTAGATATGCGTCTCTCACTTATATGGCCAAGTCGACTATGTCATAAGTAAGATAATTTTAAGTTATCACATTTTTATCTTTTATTGTCATTGATATTTAAAATTGGATTGCACATATCTAATACGCAAATACCATTGCACAATGTAGCAGTACCATATAACATTTCATTCAACATAATTGAACAACCATTGCTTGAAAAAGTTAAATGAAATCTCATTTTATTAAGACATGAAACAGATACAATGTTCTTTGTCACAATAGGTACATAATAGCAATTGTCTAAAATTAATTCTAGCCCATTAGGAAGATAGGTTCCTACAGATAATATAATAACTCTTGCTCCATTTCCCACACATAGGTCCATCTCTCCCTTCTTGAATAGGCTACTATCCTTGAGGCCCTGCTTGTTAACACATATGTGTGAGTCACATCCGGTATCTAATACCCAAATATTATAATCAGAAATAGTATTAGCCTCAATGAAAAATAATATACCTAAAGTAAACGGTGGAGCATCTAATGCCTTCCTCTGCTTTAGCGACTCCAGATAAGTTTTATAGTTCATCTTCTAATGCCCATCCTTATTGCAATAGAAGCATATTCCCTCTGGTGTATTCTCCTTTGCCTTCTTCTTGGCTACACCTCCCGCTGGCTTCTAGGACTTCTTCTTCTTCTTTTGGTTCCTCTTGTGAGAACCAAAATCAGAGTCCACAAGCATCATAACTTTATTGTCCTTCCTGACAGTTTGCTCAACTGTTTTGAGTAGATTAATCAGCTTAGGTATCGAGGTGGATATTTAGTTCATTTGATAGTTAAGCACAAATTGTGAATAACTATCAGTCAAACCCAAATTCTATACTTAATTAATGATCCATTATGAAACTCAAACTGACTAACCTCTCAATGTATCCATTCATCTTTAGCGCATACTACAATGGAGACGATCCTCAGCCATCTTAGAGCATAAGAGCAATCTCAAGGTCTCAGACCTTTCAGACTGCGCTTACTCATCAAACAGTTCCTTTAGATGGAGACTATGGTATAAGCATTCATAGCCTCATACTGCTTTTGCAGTTCTGGTGACATAGAGGCTAGCATAATACAACTAGCCAACTTACTATCATCTAACAACTTATTGCAAGCTTTCTGATCCTTATTAGAGGCATTGACACCAGGGGGATCGGGAAATGGCTCATTTAGGACATATTTTAGTTTCTCAGCTTTGAGAATAATTTTTAAATTCTATAGCCAATCTAAAAAGTTTAGTTCCATGAGTTTGTTGGAGTCTAGTAGAGAGCGTTAAGTTCACACTAAACAAAGACATCGTGGCAATTCAATAACCTAGAAGAATGAGAGAGAGCGTTAAAATGTACATAAATGCATATCGATAAAGACTTTAATCACATGCATTTTAGGTCCCGTTATTTTATCCAATATTAATGGAAGGCGTAAGTCCTAATATTTTGGTTGAGAGATTTGTTCTTAGGTCTCATTAATAGTTAGATGGACTTATATATATCCCACATATATATTCAAATAGTTACCACAACTATATGGCATAATTATGGATGCCTCAATTAAATTGAGTATTTGTCCATCACCATCCTATCATGCCTTTTTAACCAACCCTTAAAATGCATCTAATGCATGTAACACACAAAGGATGTTGAATTTATGTTATGACTTGACTATGCATCAAAATTTCGTGATTCGATTTAATTCTTGAACCGAATCGTGTGTTATTGTTAGTCTCGGCTAATTTAAATTATAAATATGATTCAATTAGGAACCCTAAAATTCAATTATTTTGACGTCCAAATTAAACACTTTAGTTCTAATACACATGCCTTTTCTAGTCACACTAGAAATGCAATGATCTACTTAGATTAATTCTAAATTAATCCCTAGGGTTTCTAAAATTTCTGAAAATCAATTAGTCATCTAAAACATCCCTAGGTCATCTCAAATTTATCAAGACAATTTCGGCACAAGCCAAAAATATCTTGACAGAAAAAATTATCAAGATAAATGAGTTAACCTACTAAACACTAAAGAGACCGATTCGATGTCCAGAAATTTTCCAAAACCCTAATTTCTAGTATATGCATTTAACATGCTACTAGCATAAAAATATATATTTCTTATCTTATAAAATTGTTTCAAGGTCTTATAATCGAAACACATACACATAAGTCATTAAACAAGTCAGCCCCATCAGCTTTCCAAAAGCTAACCAATGTTGACTTTGACTTGATCTATTAATTGAATCAAGTTCAATTAATTCTGGAAAAATTCTAGAGTCTTATACACATTCTAAATATGCCTAATAAAAATTACATTATCTAATTCCTAGGAATTCTTTACGAACTAATTGGAATTAGCCAACATATAATATGTCTACTAACACTTGTTATACACCACCAGCATGCATGTAAAATCAAGAATAAATAATTAATCACTTCAAAAATAGGTGTCATGCATCTCATACACGTGGCAACATCATAAGTGTATGCTAATGAAGGAAATTCATTAAAAAATTTTTTATAAAATTATTCTGGAATTTACAAGCATGCATGTTTATCAGATTTCCATAATTTCCTAGAACTTCATACATACATCAGGCTAAATTTAAAATCATAATAAAATAGAAAATGACATTCAATTGCAATTTCCTTTGACAAAAACATAATGTATGAAAGAAAATTAGAATTTTCTTTCAAGAAGTATTAAGAAATTTTCAAAATCAGCACATGCATTCTGTTTTCCAAAAATTCCCAGAAACCATCATATGAACACACTGAAAATTAATTATCAATAAAATAACGAATGGCATTCAATTGCAATTTCCTTTGAATGAAACATAATATAATGTCTTATAAACATTTTTGTGAAAGAAAATCCGAAAAAATATTCTACACAATTTATACAAATTTTTCCAAATCAACATGCATGTCAGTCACAACCTAGCAAATAGTTTGCACATGTTCAATAAATCATCTAATACATGCATATGTTGCTTTGATACCACTGTGGGGAAGCCATGGGTCCATGCATCTCATACATAGCTATGTAGTGGAAGCATTGGAATCAAAATTCCAATCCCTCGATGTTGATGGCAAAACCTATCTACTTGTTTTACACTCAAAAATTACAAGTGTATGGGGTCGTGACTTGTAGTTAAAAAGAGCAGATATCGATTCCACAGGGATTGATTCCCAGACACCACTTAATTTAGACAAAATTTTGTTTAAGAAACGAAATTGTTTAATGCAAATAATATGGAAAATTAAATTAAAATTAAAAGACTAAAACAAAGCAATAGACAATAACCATGTGCATAAAAAAATCAGAATTCAAGAATCTAAAGACTAGAGATTACTTTTTTCTTTTTCCTATTTTGTCTCCCTCCTATTTTATTAATCAAATTGTGTCTCACCCTAGATTTACAAATGTATTAATTACCCTCTCTCAAGGTGTAATTAATTTTCCCTAATCGAATTAAAGGGAATCAGTTGGACGATCTCTCAACCTATCCAATGACTCTACCGATTCAACTAATTATTAAACTATCCTATGGGTGATCAATTGAATTCATCGAGATCGCTCTTTTAACTAATCAATTAACATCATCATTTATGTATGTCAAGCTTACACTTAGGTTCATAGATCAAAGAACTTGGTTAATCTAATATCATCAATCATATGTATATCACAACATGCTTTCCAATTCTTTCTCTAAGATTATAAGATCACAAAGTATTTGATTCTCATTCACCTTTACTTAATACAAATTACTCTCACTTGAATCACATTAGCCATATATGATCACTTTCATTTCTATAACATCTCTAAATTTCTAGAATTTGTCTCAATGATATCAACTATCTATACTTAAGTTATAACTTCCATTATCACTTTGAACATATCACTTATTTAATTGCTTTTTCCATCATTCCACTAAGTTCAATTCAAGCTTCATTCAACCTAAGTGCGTGATAGGAAAACACCTAACCATTTGTTGTGTCAAACCACACATAAAAGAAGCATATTTCACTTAATAACCATTCCCATTTTCCAGCTTTTCCAAATCTATTTTTAGGTCAATTTTGTATGACCATTTTGACCTAGAAGATGAAGTATTCAGGCAACATCTTCTCTAAAAAAATGTTTGTTTATGTCTTAAGTTTCTAACAACATCATGTTAGTGTAGTTTTGTTCAGTATTCTGCAAGTTATGGCCAAAATACTAAAGAATGTTTTCAAATAATGACAACACCCAGTACTCAACTTCAAGCTAAATTTAGAAATCCATAGAGACAGAATTCAAATTAGATTCCTAATGAAAAATGTAGCCGTATGTCTCTAGTTTATTTTAAATTAAAAATAATCCCATTTGGATATCTACAGATTAAGATATGGCTAAAATACAGATGTCTATTCAGTGGAAACACTCCATCTAACATATTCCAGCACAGGGGTCTATCACAGGCAGTATTGGGAAAACAGACATAACTCGAGCTCTAGTCATTATTTTCTCAAGAAACTTTCACAGAGATCAATTTAAGACCTATATCTACAACTTTAATTCTTTGAGTTTCTTCAAATTCGTGCTCTAAAGATATGAAAGACAGATCGAAAGAGAAAGATGAAATTGAAACCAGAATTTCAACTTACCTTGATAACCTCTTTCCTTCTCCTCTTCTCTCCCCCTTTTTCTCTCCTTCTCTTCTTATTTTCGTTTTTCACCCTCTTCTAACTTTATGACCGACCTTCACTCTCACTTCTATTGCCCTTTTCATTCATTTTCTCTAGAAAATTCAAAGAAAGTCAAACCAATTCGTGTCACTATTCCATTGGTCCATGTGTCACCATTCTATTGGTGCATATATTATCCTTCTATTGATCCATAAGTTACTATTCTATTAGTCCATGTGTCACTTACTTTAGGCTCCCCATGTAACTCATTTAAGCCTCCATATGTCACTATCTCTAAGGCTACACATAATTGTAAGGCTACACATGTCACCAATTATAAAGCTACACACGTCACCAATTGTAAAGCCACACATGTCACCATTCTATTGCTCCATATGTCACAAGTATAAGGTGCCATTTGTCACAAATTTAAAGGGCGACTTGTCACTCATGTAATCATGCCATTTTTCATCCAATTAGCTAAGCCATGTGTCACTCATTCCTAATGCCACATGTCACCATTTCATAGGCCTAATCTACCAAAATGTCCATGTATCATTTTTGTCTTGCTCCTTAAAATTTTTCCTAAATTAAGGTACACACATCACTTTATCAATTACTGAATTATATCAATATATTCCCAATTCACTAATTATAATCTGTCAAACAAGATTCAAGACATAACTAACACACAATTGCGTCATAATCATTTAAAATCTTTTATACCCTGGATATGTCAATTGAGTGCATATACTGTCTTTACAATGTTTCTAATTCATGATTCATGTGTGTATGCAAAAAGAATGTATGCCAATGGAATGCTCTTCATATATTCTCACATAATATGGCTCAACCTAACAATTAATCCTTAAGTGTAGGAACGAGTTATTACAATAAGGTACTCATTCAAGATGAAATTTTAACTTCCTATCATTTTATCAATGTAGTTACCATTTCTCGAATTTTTAAAATTTTCAAAATATATATTAATTTTTTGCCTTGTTAGTCACAATCGAGGTTACACTAGCATTTTTCGATGATATATTCTTCTTCTTTAGGAAACCATGTTTTGAGATAATATATTCTTCATCCCTTTATTAATCATAATGTATTTTTTTTAAATCCTATAAAAATTCAAACCCACTGTTAAACTTCTTATACAACATTAACTATCAACATTGTTGAATATGGAATTGTTGTTATGGTAATGCCTTAAAGACAAATCTTAATAAAACATAAATCAATTTTGATTTGGTAAATTCAAGAAGACAAGATGGCGTGGAGAAGAGAAGGCAAGATAGGGTAAATTGTGCCCTTATAGTAGGAGATGAAAGATTGTAGTATAGCTGATACATGTTTTATCATAGTATTTTCTCTAATTTAAAGAGTTTATCCTTATCTTATTTTTCTTTAATATTATATTTAGGACTTTTAACATGACTAACTGGTGAGATTTAAAGGTATCTAGATTAATTAATTTTGGATCACAATGTCCCTAAATTTTGTTGCTCATAATCCTTATGGTTAACAGTTAATAACAGAAGCAGATACTCGATAGAGTTTTTATTATAGGATTTATCACTAATTGGTGTTGTCATTATATGATGTAATTTTATTACTGAAGAAATGATCACACATTCATATGATTAACGCAAATTAATGTTTTATTCTATTAATATAACTCTAAGCATTATTCATCTAAGTTGGTTTCCATAAATACCAAACTATGTGAAATCAATTGCATCAAATAAATCATATAATTTGACTGATGATTGATATGATTAAATTATAGTATGTTTTCTAAGTGTTAGAGTGTGTTTGTAGTGTTTTCTTAAATGATAATCATATGTTTAGGACTTAGATTTATGTTCTTATAAGTGTTTTGTGTGTTTTGTTTGATTAATTATTGTTTAAGGAAACGAACAAGAATTTACTGCTTTATTTAATTCTTGGTAGTGTTTTTATGTTTTTTATTTGATTAATATTGTTTAAGGTAACAAATAATAGTTTATTGCTTAGTTATTAATTCTTTATGTTTAGTTTAGTTCTTAATTATTCATGTTATAGTTTCCTTTAAACAAAGTTTACAAAAATCGTTGGGTGATTATTACAATCCTTGTGGGACAATATATTTTATACAAGTTATGATCTATATACTTATAGTTAAGAAAATTTTCAATTAAAAATTCAATAAATTTTTAACGCCATTATTGAAGATATAACATCTATTGCAGTCTATCTACCTTAATTTAAGGAATTTAACACTTTTCTTGTGTGATTACAAGTGCATGAACATAAGATCTACAAGAAGTTTGAGTAAATTAAAGGATAAAAAAGTTTCTAATATCATCAAGTAAGGGAGAGAGACTCAAAAAGTGAGATGTAAAGAAGCAATAAAAGGAACAATGGCGGAGGAATGGAATCAAGGAGAGCAGTAAAGAACTCTGATGGAATTCATAAGGTTAGGGTTCAATGCAAATCAGTAAGGAATAATGAGGCCACTAGTGTAGACCAATACATTTGAAATCAAACCAATATTGTTGAATATGTTGCAAACCAACATTCAATTTTATAGACCAACTTCCTGGAGATACATGACACATTAAGATAATGGGCTATCAGAAGATGCATCCAAGATGAGGCTCTTTCCTTATACACTTAAAGATCGAGCCAAGGCATGGTTAAACTCTCTCAACTCAGGGAACGTCACAATATAAGAGTATTTGATGTAAGCCTTTTTATCTAAATACTTCCCCTTAACGAAGATCACTAGACTCATAAAGGAAATCACAAATTTCTTGTAAAGTAAAAGGGAGTCATTATATGAAGAATGGGAGCAATTCAAAGAGTTATAAAGGAGCTACCCATATCATCACTTGCTAAAGGAGTTCCTTTTGTAAACGTTCTACAATGATGTGAATCCACCTATGTGAAGCACCATAGATACAGTAGTTAGTGGCTCTTTAATGAGGAAAATAGTTGAAGTATCATATAAATTGTTAGAAAAGATGGAAACAAAAACTGTCTATAGATGTCTGAAAGAAGTAAACAGAAGCAAACCTTTAGAGATGAAAATAAAGTGTTTGTTATAGATTCTGTGATATTATTACAAGTTGAGTAACAAATTTATCCAAACAATTAAGAAGCCTATATTACAAGTTGAGTAAGAAATTTATCCAAACAATTAAGAAGCCTAAAAGCAACTTCTTCTAGCCTAACCAAGGTAAATTTAGTATGGATGTAAACTATGTGGACAAGAAAATCATGTCTTAGCTGATTGCTTCCTAGTGGAAAAAATAACATGGAGTAGCTCAACTTCTTGAGAACATAAGATGGTCAAAGAGGTAATAACCCCTATTCCAATACCTATAATCCTAGGTAGAAAAATCACCCAAAATTTTTTTAGTCTGATAATGGAGAAAATTTAATAAAAACTTAAGCCCCTTAGGATTTCAGCAAGATAGGTAAATTTCTTTAGAATAAAAAATGGACAAATTGATGGATGTTTTAAATTCCAAATTCATGAGCCAAGATGAGAACTAAAAGAGGATGGAAGCTAAATTCAACCAAATTATGAATAATCGTGCTTCTTCCATCCATAATTTGAAGATTCAATTGGGCCAGTTAACCAATGCATTGTGTACATAAAGTATGGGAAGTATCTAAACAACATGGAATCTAATCCAAGGGACCAATTAAAGGCCATAACATTTATAACTGTGAGCGAGTTAAAAGAATCTCACAAAGTAGAAGACTAAGAGAAAAGGGACAAGAAAGAAGAGAGAAAAGAGGAAACTCCATATCTTCCTCACCCTCCATATGCGTTAATGATTCCTTTTCGACAAAGGTTACAAAAGAATCAAACAGAATTGTAATTTGCAAAGTTTATGGAAAAATTAAAGAAATTACAATTTAACTTGTCCTTTGTGGAAGCTTTGGAGAGCATAACTAAATAGGTGAAGTTTCTTAAAGAAATCTTATCAAATAAGTAAACTAGGAAGGACGATCAAACTGTCTCTTTGACTAAAAGTTGTAGCTATATAATTATTAGCCATTTGCCTTTAAAATTATAAAGACCTAGTGATTTTCATTATACCTAATGTTGTTGGTAATTTAGAATTTTCTAAATGTTTATATAACTTAGGTGCAAGTATTAATCTTATGCCTTTTTCAATTTTTGGTAAATCGGAGCTAAGAGATGTGAAACCAACATCTATTCTTATTCAGTTGGTGGATCAATCTATAAAAAAATTGCTTGGTGTGGTAAAGGATGTGCGCATAAAAGTATACAAGTTTATTATTCCTATGGATTTCTTAGTAGAGGATTGAAATTGTCCACTAATTGAAAAATTCTTAGTAGATCGTTTATAATACAAAAAGAGCTTTGATGAATGTTTATGAATGAAAACTCATTATTTGGATAGTTAAAGAGCAAGATGAATTTAATATAAATAAAGTATTGAAGAATATAAAAGAAAGAAGCTTTTGTATGAAGATAGATATAATGGATGAGTTCACAAAAGTGCAAGAGGATAATTATAAAAAATGATGTGAGTGATGGGGAAGTAGTAGATAAAGGAGAACTAGGAAAGGAGGAGTTGGGTGATCCATTGCAGACAGAGATCTTAGAGACAGAGATCTTAGAGAGAATAGAAGCACCTATGATACCCCCTATTGAAAAACCACCCTTTCTAAAGTTGAAAACCAGTAGGGAATAAAAAAAAGAGTGGTAGAGACAATTAGAAAGAGCATAAGAGCCATGGGATGGAAAATTTTGGGCATAAGTAGCATTAACCTAATGTAATACTGCATAGGACCTTAGCATTCAAAAGAGGAATTGGTTAACAAATTAAGCTGAAATGGTCAAGCTAGTGACCTTAAAATTAACATGTTATGTTTCATTTTTTTTAATTTTGTGTTCATTTTTTGCCTTGTTTTTATGATTTTCCAGCGAGATGAATTGATTGATGTTCATGGCAATAAGTGTATCCAAGTTCCTTCTGTAAAGCTACCACCACCATTATTTTTACCCTTATTTTTATTCATTTTATTTTTATTTATATATTGTTTATATATGTTCTTTTAATTGTATATCATTTTCCCTATTAAGAATAATGTGTTGTTCAAGTGTGGGGACATATATGTAATTTTATATCATTTGAGTATGAATTTGCATTTGCATTATGTTTGTTTATTAGCATTGTGATAATGTTTTAAGATTGTGTAAACATTTTGTTGCATGATGTGTGCATTATGTGAATATGTCAATGGAATGAAATCAAAAGGAATTTGCTTATCTATGATGATCACTTAATTTATGAAGAAACATTAGCTTGTAAACTTTGTGTTTTCAGTGTTTTTGAGATAAATATATACGTTGATTAGAATATTTTTGACCTTAATTTTTTTATCAATCAACAAGTTTGACCCGAACATTTCAAAGTGAATAATTATAACCCTAACATTTGTAAAACATTAAAGTTTAACCCCACCATAATGGAAAATTCAAATGATTATGTTAAGTGCGAGATAAGAGTTGACCTTGACACTTGAAAAATATTTTTTATTGAAATGAATGGGTCCCCTATGCCATGTCAATGCTGATGTGGCATTTTAATTAAATAAAAGAAAATGCTAATTTTATAATTAAGTGTAAGACCCACTATTTTTATTAAATGTTAAACAAACCTTAACACTTTATTTTTTTTAAGCAGAGGGATTACATTAATGGCCTTCATCGTTTTGTTTACAGTTTCTTTGAAATTCCTCTGACCCTCCCTCATTCTTCCAACCCTTCCTCATCATATTTTGTTTGAGTTTAATTTGTTTGCTCTGTTTTCTTCTCGTATGAGTGGGCAATATGTGATTATAGAAATTTTTGGACTACCTCCCCTTATGATCTTAAGTTCATTGGCAGTAGAGATTTTTATCAAGTTTATATTGCTAGTTGCATTATGAAGCTAAAGCTTAGAGATCTACAAAACCCACATCAAGGGAAGAATGATAGGTCTAGTGGGTTTAATTGCATTGCTAAAAGTCTCAACCATTAGAACCATTTTGGTGGTGTTCTTATGGGAAATGGATATGAGGCTAGAGCTACATCAAGAAGTAGAAATAGGGAAAAAAAACATGTTTAATATATTTGGAAGCCCAAGTCTATTACATGATATCATCATTTGTTGGATTGATCAACGTGAAGTGTACTAAGGAGAGGGTATGAAGCGTCTTCAACTACTTATTGTGGAACTAATTTGTTCTAGAATTTTCTACCCCCAAGCATATGTTAGGCAACTGTTAGTTAGTGGAATAATGGATACAAGTGGTTTTGTAGTTAACATTACTAGACGAAAAAGACATTATCAAATCTTGAAAGAACTTCCTAGATAGTTCATCCATGACGTTTTGGTAGAGGCAAGGGTTGCTGAAGATTTAGAACTTTTGAAGGCCTTATTGCATATTTATTGAAATGAACGCCATCTTCTAGTTCATGGTCATATGTTTGAATAGTATCCAAATTCACTAAAATCTAATATATTTACGCAAAAGAAAAACCATCATTTAGCAACTGGAAACGATTATCTTTCATTAGCTACTTTTGATCTTTTGAAGCCATCTAATGTTCTGAATTCAAATAGGTTCAAGGTCAGTGCCAATCTTGATGAACTAAAGGCCTCCATTTTTGTACTATTGTAGCTTCCAGACTTTTTCAAAAACAAGACTGGATGAATCTCATAGGAGTGTTAAAAGGTCTGTTAACTTAGTAGAAGGTAACCTTGGGTGTGAAGATTGTAGGAAAGTAAAGAGCCATAAGTTAAGTGAAGGAAGGAGCTTGTGCCTTCAAAGACATTCTTCAACATTAGATGTTGAAGATAGCTAGCGGGTAAGAAACGGATCGAATTCGATAGATTTTTCAAAAGTTGATCTAGACGACAAATAAAACGATGAAGGTGGGTTCCACACATAACAATAAAATTAACATTTTCTTTTATTTAATTTAAATCTAGGTCCTACATTCCCGTATCACGCTGACGTGGCATAGGGGACCACTCATTTCAATAAAAAATATTTTTCAAGTGCTACATCAGTGCTAACCTGGCACTTAACAAAATCGTTTGAATTTTTCAATAGGATTGGGTTTAACTTTAATGTTTTTCAAATGTTAAGGTTATAATTGTTCACTCTAGAATGTTTGGGTCAAACTTGTCAATTGGTGAAAAACTCATGGTCACAATGACCCTTTTGCCAATATTATCCTTATTATATCAATTTATGACACTTGTTTGGATACACTTATGATAGGTAATTTTAAATTAAAACCTCTTATCCTGTAATTATACAGATCGAAAATTGCAGTATAAATAGGTATCGTCCCACAGAGATTAGTTAGTCACTGAAATGATCTAAATTTCATTTTGTTCAAGAAACTAAAATAATTAGATTTGAAAGATCCAAAATATAAAAATTAAGAGTCATACATATACACTTTAAGTTGGTCACAAAAGAAAGAACACAAATTTAGAAAATGGTGAATCAAAGTATCAATTTAACATTTTAGGATTGTCATTACCTAACTATGTATTCTCTCACTTTAGCAGTGTTCATTATGTTTAGTCAAAAATTTCCTAATGTCCTGGTTCTTTCACTCTCATTTCTTGAACCAAATAAGCCCTATTTAATGATGTAAATGAATTATGTAAGCTCTCACTTCCCATTTTTCACTTAACCATT
>JANQAP020618475.1:2302-13860 GCA_026874005.2 Erythroxylum coriaceum | reverse complement strand
GAGCATTCAATTTTAAAATACTAAATCTAATAATAACTTATATTGCATTATTAGTGTAATACAGGAGGTATAATGGTTCGTAATCCATGGCAGAAGTATGAATGGATGGCAGTTAGCACGCCGTGTTTGCAGCATGAGGACGTGAACTTTGATACTCAAGTGGATATAACAAGTAACGCATGACGCATCACTTCATAATTGTATGCGAAAATTATGGTATTTAATTTATCCAAATCATTAAATTCAAAAAATAACTAAAGATATATTATTATAAAAATAAAAATAAGACAATAGTAAGATAAGATTTTAATTAATTTTCTTAATCTCTTTCCTCTTTCCATTATCTACAAAGCTTTTATTTACTTCTCATTCAAAGAGATAGTACCAAATAATGGTAATTAAGGGTTTTGCCAAAATAAACTAAAGTCATATATTAGAAGACTCTAATCTTTGAATTAGAGGTCTCAAATTCGAGCCCTGAAAATGAAAAAATTTGTTTGGCTAGTATTTTATTCTTTACGGACTGACTTGATGTTAGCGAGGATTAGTCTAGGTGTGGATGGCTTAAAAGCGTCTTCCCATAATTGAGACCCTCCTAAGACACCTCGTGGGCTAACAAAAAAAAGAAGACAATTAAAAAAAAGTTAAAAGTAATAAAGCTTTTTTATAATTTAAGAAAATTTTAAAATTTTTTTAACTCTTTGGAAATTTTTAAAAAGGTTTTAATAAATTTTAATTAAAAACTAATTTTTTGGATTTTAGTTAAATAATAATAATAAATATTATTTGTTAGATAGTGATTAAACTTATCTTTTAAATTCAAACAAAACAAATTAAATTATATTCATATTAAAAATTTACTTTAATATGAATTTAAATTACTTATCTAATATTTGATTAGTTTAGTGTTTTGTTATTATTATTATCTGAATAATTAAAAATTCTAAAAATTTTAAAAACTAATATCTGTTTGAAGACATACAGAAGCCCGGAAGCCACCTCGTGTTAAGTTTTTGTGGGCTTCCCAAAAGGCCAGATCCGTCATTGCAGAGTTTAAGTTGAAGAATATGCGTTGCGGCGCGTGAACTCAAACTCTATTCTTCCGTAGTTATCTCAAAAAATCAAGGGCATTTCCGAAAAAAAAAGTTGTCAATGAGGGCAACAAAGGGTCGGGCCATAAAGCAATAAAGTAAAGTAAAGGGGAAGATTTGGAAAAGAGCAAATAAATGGACCGAATAATCAAATATCAATCAATCAATAAATAATAAACAAAAATAAAAATAAAAAATAAACCTGGACGCGAAAGGACATTGAAATTTGGTTTAATATCGCCGCTGGGATACGAATGACACAATCTCTCTCTTTCTCCTTCCCTCCTCTCTCTCTGTCTCTCTTATCGACTCACGTTCTAACTTTTCTTTTTCTATCTTCTTCCCCCACAGATTTTCCCTTATTTTCCTTCACCCAGGCAACGCAGAGAAAAAAATCAGAGTAAAGGTTTTCTTCGAAACCACGGGCGGTCAATAAGGCCTCGGTTTTTATTCTCCGATCTGTGCCTCAAACCTCAGGCTGCAATTTGTCCAGCTTTTTATTTATTTTTTTTCCTGTTTTCGTTGTTTCTTCCCTGGAGAAACCCTAGATTCAAACCCTAGGAATCGTCTTGTCCAGCTGGTTCAAGCCGACGAACGTGTGGATTCTTTTGCGACCAGTGTTTGGCTGCACTGCGGCGGCTTCGGTGCAGGCTGGCGTCCGTTGTTGTGCGGCGGCGGGTTGTTTGTCTGGTGTTTGGCTCATGCGACAGAGAGGTAAACTGAGGGCTAGGTAAGATTAGTGGTTAGGGTTTTTTTTCCGGTTTTGATGCCGCCCGAGCCATTGCCTTGGGATCGGAAGGACTTCTTCAAGGAGAGGAAGTACGAGCGGTCGGAGTCGTCTTCCTTAGGGTCGGCGCCGCGATGGAGGGACTCCTCGTCGAGTCACTATGGATCCTCGCGCGAGTACGTTCGGTGGACTGGGAACAACGATTTCCGGAGATTCTCTGGTGAGTTTCTTTGCTCTTCTTGGTGTGTTTGGCATTCAGATTATTCGGTGCCCAAAATTTGGGAGTTTGAAAAAATTATGTTGTTTTTATGATTGTTTATCGGTCAGTTTTACTTTGGGTATCTTGAACTGGAATTCTGGAATCTTCCTATCTGTGGATTGTGTTGTCCTATGGTGTTCAAGTTTTTTTTTCCTTGGTTATGTCGAGAGAAACGTTCTCCGGCGCACGATTGACTTTAGTTCTGTTTGTGTTGAAGTCCGTTGTGTGTTTTTGTTTCTTTATGGAACAGATCTTGATTTTAAAGACTCTGTAACAAATTGTCCTGGTTCATATTTTGATTAGGATAACTTCAGATCTACAACTTCTGTACGTTTTATCACCTAAGAAAATTGTCTTTATTGGGGGAGTTTCTGCCTTCTTGCTTGTTTTAATTGTATATGATTTTCGTTTCTTGTTCAAATATTATTTGAAGGTCATGGTAAGCAGGGTGGTTGGCACCTGGTTGCTGAAGAATCTGGTCATGGGTATGGACCCTCGAGGTGTAGTGAGAAAGTACTTGAAAATGAAGATTACCGGCCACGTGGAGATGGGAAATATGCACGAGGCAGGGAAAACAGAGGTTCTGTTAGCCAGAGAGATTGGAAAGGTCATTCATGGGAGATGAACAATGGGTCGCCCAATTCAGCTGTGAGGCTGCATGGCAATAATGATAGGTCTGATGATGTGCTAACATTCCCCCAATCTCATGCTCCCAATCCTGAGTTAGTAAATACTTGGGATCAGCTTAATTTGAAAGACCAACAGGATAACAATAAGGTAGCTGGTATTAGTGGGTTGGGAACAGGCCCAAAGGGTGATAAAGATAGCACACTAGATTGGAAGCCTTTGAAATGGGCCCGTACTGGAAGTTTGTCCTCTCGAGGTTCTGGTTTCAGTCATTCAAGTAGCTCAAAGAGCCTTGGGGGTGCAGATTCTAATGAGGGGAGGACTGAGCTGCAGCCCAAGAATGCAACTCCAGTTCGGTCCCCATCTGGAGATGCTGCCGCCTGTGTAACGTCTGCTCCACTATGCGAGGAGACTACTTCTAGGAAGAAACCACGCCTTAATTGGGGTGAAGGACTGGCAAAATATGAGAAGAAGAAAGTTGAAGGTCCAGATGTAAGTATGAACAAAGATGGAGCTGTTATTTCTGCTGCTAATGTTGAAACCATCTTCTCACAAAGTTCAAATTTGGCTGATAAGAGCCCTAGAGTTCTTGGATTTTCTGATTGTGCATCTCCTGCAACTCCTTCCTCCGTTGCTTGTAGTTCCTCTCCAGGTAATTGATTGCTATCTCACGTTCTTTAGTTTGTTGTCTAATTGTTTCTATTAGGTTATGGTCTGTAATGTTAGCCAAACTAATTTTTATTTGCTGACCTTTTAGTATTGTCCTTGTTGCAGTTGGCATCATGTATTTGTAGTAAATGCACGAAGTTATGGTTTTGGTAGTAATTCTTTCTGTTTACGATTTTTTTGTTCATTTCTGTGGGGAAATCTCAAAGTTGTGGCGCTTGTGCTAGTTAAATGATACTGACACATGTTCTAGTTAATGATACTCAATTATTGTAAAGTTAATATTTTATCTTTGTTCATGTTTGTACAATGCTTGATGTTTGTTTTAATTTGTCCTGTTATATTCAGAAATACAAGTCATTGAATTGCCTTGTAACTTTTAACATACTTTTGTTGTGGAGTATCCAAAGTCTATTTGTTTGAATGAATATCAAGCTACCATGTTATTTTATGCTCAAGTCCCACTACTGTGAACCAGGGATAAGTTTTGTGTTGTTCCATAACCTAAATGCATACGCTATTGAGCTGTCTTAGTTTGGACTGTTTGGCTTAGTTTTCTTGTGCTGATGGACTTTTAGGCTTGGTTTTGTGTCAGTGAAATATAAGGTTATTGCCATTTTGTGACAGGTGTAGAGGAGAAAAGTTTTGGCAAGGCAGTAAATGCTGATGCTGATGTTAGTAATTTATGTAGTTCAAACAGTAATGGGTCTCATGTTCAGCTTGATGGATTCTCATTTAATTTGGAGAAATTTGATATTAGCTCAGTTTCATGTTTGGGCTCATCGATAACTGAGTTGCTTCAGTCTGATGATCCTACTTCAGTGGATTCAAGTTTTGTGAGGTCTAGTGCTATGAACAAGCTGCTTCTGTGGAAGGCTGAGATCTCGAAGGCATTGGAGATGACTGAGACTGAAATAGATTCGCTAGAAACTGAGCTAAAGTCACTTAAATTTGAATCTGGTAACCGGTGTCCAAATCCAGCGGCATCCAACTCTCTTCGACTGGACGGTGCGACTATTTGTGATGAACAGAGGCGTGTTTCCAACAACATTCCCCATCCACCTCCTTTGCAAATGGAATCTTATGGGGTTGCAGAGAAGATTCCTCTTTGCAATGCCACTTCAGAAGATGTTGATACTGCTGCTAAAGGATGTGATAGTGACAGTCCTACAACAGCTACATCAAAATTTGTGGAATCAGCCTCTCTAGTGGAGGCAGCTCCTTTGGCTGATTTTAAGCAGCATATTGAGCTTTCTGGTGACTTGGAGACAGCCCAGTCTCCCAACGTGCAGTTGAAACATTTTGTTCATTGTAACAATGAAGTGATAACTAACGTCCATACTGAACGGGAGGTTAACAGCCATAGAGAGAATGGAAGGGATGCATCATTTTCTACCGAAACAAGCTGGCATCTAGATGAAGTAAATAAATTGTGTAACCTGGTATTGGTTTCCAATAAAGAATGTGCTATTCAGGCGTCAGATGTACTTAACAAGTTTATTTCCAAGGATCAATGCAAGATTGATCTATCAAATGTTTCCAATGTCTCTTTGTCACACATGCATAGATTGGTCAAAGAAAAAATTGCTCTGAGGAAGCGATTTTTACGCTTCAAGGAGAGAGTTGTGACACTTAAATTTAAAGCATTTCACCATCTATGGAAAGAAGATTTGCGATTGCTCTCTGTAACAAAATACCGTGCAAAATCACAGAAGAAATCTGAGTTAAGCTTGCGGGTAATGCATAGTGGATATCAGAAACACCGGTCTTCTGTACGCTCTCGATTCCCTTCTCCTGGTACGGAATCTTGTCGTGTTTAAATTTCTTTGTTATTGTCGTGTTTAATTTTCTTTGTTTCAATGATTTGTACTTTTCATATGGTACAGTAGTTTGGTATTGCTATGTTACTTGAATTTGAATAGTACTGCATTTGTTAATCAGCTTTAAGGCTTGTCTATTGTTGCTTTTGTATAATGCTTAGGTTCTGCTGCTTTAGTAATCTACAGCTGGTTTATTGCTTGATTCAGCAACTGACAGGAGGCAATGCCAATCTCTATAGTTTTCTTTTATGTTTTGTTGTATCCTTTCACATGAGAAGAGATCATACTAGAGGTGGTGCTGAGCCTATATGTTTGGTGGAGAATGTCACTAGTTTAAGCAGAATGAAACATAGATATAAGATAACTAGTCACTGTTTTTGGATCAGTCACATGGAGGAGAGTTTGTGCATAAACATAACTGCATTGAATGGCCTCATGCTTTTGTGTGCAGTATAAAAAAAAGATTTCAATTGTTGGTCTTCATGAATCATATGTACTGACTTGGTTTGTTTTTCCCTTTTTCAACCTTGTTTGCCTCTGGTTCCACCTTTTGTAGTTGGAAGAAAAGAGTAGGATGATGAATGGAAGGTGTGATGAGAAAATGATTATATAGGCACTGGTTTTTAGAGTTTTATTGCTCAGTGGCATCATTCGTATTAAAAGAGATTCTTAGTTGCTGCTGGGGCGCTTGTTTATTGATGGTTTGATTATTTATTAAAGAATTCCTCATAATTATTGTCTCCATATTACATTCATTTTTCTTGTAGCGATAGGGGTTTTTTTTTTTTTTTTTGCTGCTGGAAATTTGTTTATCCTTGTTATAGTATTAAAATGTTTTTCTTTCACTTTCTTTGCAGCTGGAAATGTGAACCTGGTCCCTAAATCCGATATAGTTAACTTTGCAAGCAAGATGCTGTCAGATTGCCAAGTTAAGCTTTATAGAAGCACTTTAAAGATGCCATCTTTGATTTTGGACGAGAATGAGAGAGTGGCATCACGCTTTATCTCTAGAAATGGTTTGGTTGAAGATCCTTGTGCCGTTGAGAAGGAAAGAGGGATGATCAACTCCTGGACTTCGGCAGAGATTGAAATTTTCATAGATAAGCTCTCACTTTTTGGTAAGGACTTCAGAAAGATCGCTTCTTTTCTTAATCACAAGACAACTGCAGACTGTGTTGAATTTTACTACAAGAATCACAAATCTGATTGTTTTGAGAGAGCTAAGAAGAGTAAGCAAGTGAAGTCATCTACCAATTATCTGGTTGCATCTGGTAAGAAGTGGAATCGTGAGATGAATTCTGCATCACTGGACATTTTAGGTGCTGCTTCAGCCATTGCTGCTGATGCTGACAATGCTATGCGAAGGCGGCAAAGGTGCTCTAATAGAATCTTTTTGGGAGGCTTTGGTGATTTGAGAACATCTCAACGCAGCGACAACATTTTAGAAAGGTCAAACAACGCTAATAACCTTCACAATGAAAGTGAAGCTGTTGCTGCTGATGTTTTAGCAGGTATCTGTGGTTCGGTATCTTCCGAGGCAATGAGTTCTTGTATCACTACCTCTGTTGATCCTGGTGAAAACATCCGAGACTTGAAGTCCAAAAAATTTTCCGCATCTGATGTTATTCAAAATGTGGATGAAGAGACATGTTCAGATGAGAGTTGTGGTGAAATGGATCCTACAGATTGGACAGATCATGAAAAGTCCCTCTTTATACAAGCTGTTTCCACCTATGGTAAGGATTTTACCATGATCTCACGATTCATCAGAACAAGAACTAGGGATCAGTGCAAGGTGTTCTTTAGCAAGGCCCGCAAGTGCCTTGGGTTGGACTTGATGCAGCCAAGGCCTCAAGACTTCGATATGCTAATGAGTGATGATGCTCATGGAGGTGGAGGAGACACGGAAGATGCTTGTGGCCTGGAGAAGAGTTCAATTATCTGCAATGATAACCTTGGTGCTAAGGTCGTGCCTTCTGAGGATGGTAAGCAGGATGAATTTGATGCAGCAAGTAGGAAGCATGTGCTTAGTGATCTGAATGGGCCCGAGGACAATGTTTCAAAGAGAGCCTTAGGTGAGAAAGTCTCTGAGGCACCCCAAATGGAATTATGGACAGAGCTAACTTGTGATAAACCACAACAATCGGAGCCTGTTCCTCCCCTGAACATTTTGGCCACTTCAGTTGAAATAGAAGCTGATAGAGCTCAAATGGCTGAAGGAGGCGATTCCATTGAAGAAACAATGCTTGCTGAAAATGCAGTTGACACTGGCCTGTCCAACTCAAATGCTGTGGTTGAGAATCAGGCTCCAGCTGAGGTATCCACCAGTGGAACTGGAAATCTACAGGAGCAGGAATTTCCATCACTTGAAAATGATTCAAGTCAGATCGGGTCATCGCAAGATTCAAAAAGAAATAAATGTACTTCATCTCTGCTACCTGTGGATAGTTCAAGCTTGAATCTTGGAGTGGAAAGCATACATCAGGTGTCTGCTGAGTTGGATACAGTGGAAAAGCCCCTTGTTATGAGATTACATGTGGAGAGTAATTCTGCTACCACAAATTCTGGGCTGCAAGATTCTTCTTCTGACCAGACTGAGAGAAAGCAAAACCAGAAGCAGTTGCCTACAACTCCTGAAACTAAAAGCAGTGATAAGTTAGGTCAGACATTTAAAGATGAGCATATCCCGCATTTGTCTAGTCATCTTTCATTGAAGAATGATCAATTAAGCCAGATTTTCATGGGATGTCCATTGCAAATCCCAACAAAAAATGAGACAAATGGGAATATTTCATGTAGATCTGTTCCTGAAATGCAGACCCAGTTGAATGCTAGGAGGAACAGCAGCGATCAGTTTACGGCTAGGGATTGCTTTCTTCAAAAGTGCAATGGTTCGAAACCTCAGTGCTTTACTCCTGGACCTCTGAATTTGTCACCACACACTGAAAAAGCAGGTGATCAAGCACGGAGTTTTTCAGATGGTGACAGGCATCACAGGAATGGTGAGGTGGTATTGTTTGGTAAAGTCCTCAGTAATCCTTCACCTTTGCAGGATCAGAACTCTGGTAACAATGAGAATGAGGGGAGAGTAGCCCCTAGTTCAAAGTTAAATAGCAAGGTATCCGTTTTCAAATTTTCTGGCCATGATAGCACACAAGCCAGCGATACAACTTTTTTGAAGCAAGATCAGGAAAACAGTTATAGTTGTGGGCTTGATAATGGTCCCATGAGGAGTTACGGTTTTTGGGACGGGAGTAGAATACAGACGGGGTTTTCATCTATACCTGATTCTGCTATTTTATTAGCCAAGTATCCTGATGCTTTTGACAATTTTCATGTTTCCTCATCGAAAGTGGACCAGCAGGCATTACAAGCTGCTGTGAAGAGCAGCGATCGCAACTTGAATGCCATGTCCCTTTTTTCTGCAAGAGAGGTAGGTGGGAGCAATGGAGTTGTAGATTATCAGATGTATCAAAGGCATGATGGTCCTAAAGTTCAGCCATTCACAATGGATGTGAATCGCCGACAGGACATATTTTCAGAGATGCAAAAATTGAATGGGTTTGAAGCAATTTCAAACTTACAGCAGCCAGGAAGGAGTGTGGCAGGGATGAATGTAGTGGGAAGAGGAGGGATTCTTGTTGGGGGCCCATGCGCAAATGTTACGGATCCGGTCGCAGCCATTAAGATGCACTATGCGAAAGCTGATCAGTATGGAGGTCTCAATAGTGGGACGATGGGCAGAGAGGAGGAATCTTGGAGAGGTAAGGGGGACATAGGTAGGTAGTAGGAGGGGTAAGAGGGCCATTGTGACACGGCCCTCGGCGGCAAATTCCATTGCCGCATCTGTATTATAGTTGTCTTTTGTATTGTTCAATGCAGTGATAGGGGAGAGGTGGACAGTTCTTTATTAAGTTGGTCTTTTTTGGTGAAAATATTCTAGGTGCTATGTAATATTTGGAGGAGCAGCTTTGTATTTGTTGTACTGATGCAATACAGAAATAATCCCAAAAAAGATTTGGAATGGCATCGCCATCTTTTCACCAGTTCCTCTCTATGTTCATCAGATCTGTTCTTCAATATAGATATAGGTGCGAAAAGAGAGAGAAGACAGATGAGAAAAGAAGACTCACCGGCCTGGCAGTTTCTCTGAAACTCAAAACTGGAATCCACGTACGTAAGGTGTCCGAAACTCGAAACTTGAATCCATGTATGTAAAGTCTCTCAGCATAATGTAATCATCTGATGGATTACATAAAAGCAAGCCTCCTGTACATGTATCTCCGGTCAGTTCCTGCTTACCCGTTTTTAACCAAAACGAAAATTGAAGAGTGAACATTAGTTCTGTGGATGGTAAAAACAACTCCATTGGAGCAGAGAATGAACTAAGGAATCAGAAAACATGGGCAACTCTTATAATGCACTCAACAACACTACTTGTTCCTTTTAAAAGACACTGTAACTTGTTCAGAATGAACAATTTAACAACCTGAGGGTTAAAACATTATGAAAGTATAAGAATGCAGACATTATAAGATCTTCAACTTCAGTTATGTTAAGTCCCAGCATGCATTCAATGAGAGTAGGAAGATAATAAAGTGATATTATAACTAACGACTGAAGTCAATTTAGAATGTATATTAGTTAAAACAGATTATAATCATTATGTTTATATGATTTGAACTTCAATGTTTTGCCAAAAATTAATTTATTGTTATTTATTGTATCATTGTTCATCATAACATTAATAAAATGATGTCTATTGCATAGTATTTATGTATTTATACTTTTTGCAGAACATCAATGAATCTGAAATACTCAATTTGTGATATTATACAAGTTAAATTTATGAGTTAATACTAAATATTGATAAAAAAATCTAATTTCATTAAAATTTATAGTTTTATTAGCACCAAATTTAAAAAATGTAAAATTGTAGATTGATATGACCTAACCTGAAAGTGCCCCTTCTGAGGTGATGAACAGAAACTGGATGGGATTCTATACTTTGCTGCTTCAGATTAGTTGGCCACTTGTCCACCATTGAAGCAGGGACAGAACAGCTTGTTGCTGGGAAGTCTCTCCAGGCAAAACTTGGAGGCCATAAGGCTTTGTTCAAAGCAATCTGAACACCTAATGCACCAATGAATAATACGCAATCCTATTATTCAATAGACAGAAACTAATAACCAAGTCCAAGGTTCCATTGGATATTGATTGCTCCAAGAAGATCAGATAAAAAAACTCAAGGGTGCTTAGAGAGTTCCTGGAGAAATTTACCATGTCATCGTCTTCCAATGAAACATCAACGGTGGCTCTGTCCAAGGAAGCCTATGACAGACCATTTCAGCACCAGTCCTAATCCAATAACAAACTAAGAAGATGGCTTTTGCATCTTCAAGACAAATTAGAAAGTAAAAAAGCAATCTTTTTTCTTTTTGTGCAATCAATTCCACGAGAAATATCTAAGGATTATGTTGGGGTTTTGAAGATTGAAAAAATTAAAGCTATGCACACCGCATATTTGAATTCATGAAATAATGGAACTTTCAAGGAGAAAAGCGAGAAAGGAAGAGGAAAATTGAAGCTTGAACGGATTTGTTCTACCCCCTGAAGAGGATCCGAGTTCCTGTACTTGATAAACTATAAATCTATCGAAAGCAACCACAAGTCTATTGAAACAGGTACAGGATCGATAAAAGGCAAGTTCCTTTCTGGGTAAATATCGTGAAAGTTTCTCTGGAAAGGAGCAAGATTTAATGGCGACGAGGTCACACGTTTTATACGGAAGGTCCCGTTTTTAACTTGCAGGAGAGAATTGAGCTTGCAGTTTGGAGGTTTCAAGTTTGTTATTGAAAGACGTCTGTTTGGATTAGGAATCCTCGTGGCAATCGAATTCTTAATCTTAAAGGTAAATAATTAATTAATTTTTTTTAATTACAGAATCTTTTAAATGTTTCTGTAAATAGTAAAATATAATCAGAAATGGGCTTGAGCTGATAAATTTTCAAGATTAAGAACAGTTAGTTTGATCTCAGTAACTACGTAACATTGGGAGTTTCACACGTATGAGCAATGGTGTTTATCCAATTATGGAGTTTCAGAATTTAACGCAAGTTTGAAGTTTGGACAATTACATGATTTCTGACATAAGAACACATGCACCACTCATCCTCGTCTCTTTTATTTCGATCCGCCAATGCGCAAAATCAGGTTTTTACTGGTAATAAACCATCAGCAGTAGTGACATAACGAATTACAAGATATAGAACTCAATGGATAAGACATGGATTTGCAAGCATCAAGACTTTGAATCAGCAAAATACATCTTTTGCTGACAATGAAGCAGCAGCTGACAGGGAAGCCGG
>JANQAP020617028.1:0-13873 GCA_026874005.2 Erythroxylum coriaceum | reverse complement strand
AGCAGTATAGTTCACAGAAATCATGACAAATCAAAGGCATAATATTAAGCATAATGTGCACAATTATCATCTTATCAACAACCAATCTTGAGCATCATCTTTGAGAGAAAATGGGAAGGCTTTTAGTTTGATTTTCTTCTTAGTCATATTCGTAGGCTTCATACCCATACAAACCACATCAAATTCCTTTAAATGTTTGTAAGGATCCTCTCTCGGTAGACCTCAAAAAATAGGTAATAAATGAATTAGCCCTAACTTCAGTTCAAAGGTATTGTTGTCCTCCAAATTTGAAAAATTGATGCAATGGGACTGTTGAGCATCCGTAGGGGTAGATAGTTCACGAAGAGTGCAATTTGCAGCCATCTTTTCCTTTTTCTACATTTGTTGTCTTTGTTTTGTTTGCTTCTGTAACCTCTTGGTTGTCTTTTCTATCTCTGAATCGAATAGCAATTGAGTTGTCTTGTCTACTCATGTAACATACATATACCGTCAAGAATTCCTCGACAACAGCACCAAAATTTGGTAATGTTGTCGCCTACAACGAAATTAATACCAACTCTAATAATGAAATATGTAGTTAGTGAAGAGTTAAGATCGTTCCCACGAGGAATCTATTGGTAAATGTTATACGAGTTAAAAACTAAAACAAATTGGGGGGGTGAATTAACGTGATTTTAAGAAATTAAAAATGACCAAAATTGGAAATAAATGAAAATATTCAGATCTGGAAAATTAATAACGAACCTTGGTTTTGGATCACCTACGTTATCAAACTAATATGGATCATCGATATAAAATTAAGTCTATTAACAAATGCATATTAAATGATATTCTCTCTTAAGATTAAATGAATAGAAACAAGTATTCTAAATACTCTTATTAGTCAACAACTTAGATACGATCTTAAGTTTGATTGATTAATAGCTTTAAGAACTAAGAGAACCAGTGAGGAAGACAATACACATACGATATGTATTTAATCTAGATAAGTATCTTTCTTAGAATTTCCAATCACTAACATAAAGATGGTAATCCTAATTGCCACTTTAGATTAGCAAAACTGAACGTCAGATCTTACTAATCTGGATGTAAATTAAATCAATCAATACCTAGTTGCACACCCTAGAGATCAATCAATTCAATCATAAAAAGCAATATGGAAGACACTTAATATTCATCAATGAAATAATCTTTATTCAGAAAATCTCACACATGCTAGATGATAACTTAGTTCCCTTTAACCAAGAAGAAGTATTTAGCTACTATAACAGAGGTAAAACCCAACAAAAAAGTAGTAGAATACATAGTCTCCATATCTGCACTTTTCCAGAAAATACGAAAACTTCCCCAAAAACCAGAAGAACCATAACAAAAAAACGTAAAAGATGAAGTAACTAGCAGTGTCTTCTCTTCTCTCTTATATTTATCTTAGCAGATACACCTCTTCTCCAAATCAAGTAGCAGATACCCCACCTAAAGACAACAACTTGATTCCTTAAATAATTGAAATCCTAGGTGTATCGAATCTGTTTTCAAATCAAATTCTGCAGATAAGCTTTTTCCTTGCAGGTACCCAAGTTTAGTCAATTATTTTTCTGCCAACTGGAAATTTGAATTGCCTTTACTTTTCTTGCTTCTTTTTGATTCAAAATCTTCTCCTATGTGATAAAAATCATCTGAGATCAATTAAGAAATAAGTTCATTAATTTTAAATAAAAATTTCAACACATTAAAGAGATTTATATCCAAAGTTAGCACAAAAATAACAATTTATCACCCATTAATAAAAAATGCCAAAATTAAACAATTGAGATATAATAAATATCTTAACAATCTCCTCCTTTTTGGAATTTTTGTCACAAATAAGAAACTTCCCTTGAATCACATAATCGATTATATATAAGTATTGGAGTTAGAATACTCCCCCTCAATCCAACATCAAATTCCAATGAACATCCATTAAATTCTTTAAGTTCAAGAAATATCTAAAGAAACAATAATGAACAATTATTCAATCATCCAATTTTCTCCCCCTTGGGATAAAAAGAAGCCAAAAAGTAAGACTAATAGTCATGGAGATACCTTAAAATCTCCCTCTGAATTGAACAGTCACCAAAAATAATATGATGTCTCCCCCTTGGGATAAAACAATGCCAAAACGAAGAATGCCTTCAATGCGATCAATCTCAGTGAATAAAGAAGTATAAAAATCAGCAATAGGTGCAACGGAAGAATCATAAGCATGTAGTGCAATAGCAAAAAGCCAAGATGACAATTTACTACCAGTTAATACATATGCCAACATTTCATTGCTCACTTCAATTCCATCTTCATAAGACTGATTAGATTCATAAACTCCATCATCAAGCATGGCCTCATGTACACATCAATCAACTGAACCTTAAAAAACTCATAAATAAAAACTCAGAAAGCCTAAACGATAACTCCTTAGAACCTTTTTTTTCTTTTTCTTTTTAATTTTTTAAAATAAATAACATCAAAGTATACTTCAAAAATGTAAAGCAAACTGTCCTTGTGCCCCTCTAAGAAATTCAAACTTGGGCTTATTCCTCATCACATTATCTCGGTCATCAATTGTCTAGTTGATTTCTGCATCTGAAGCAACTAACTTACCCTTAGTTTGAAAATTTTCTTCAAAACTAGTAACTAATTGTGAATTTGGATAATTTCTTATTTTTCCTTCACTACATCTTTGTGCTTGTACTTGAACCTTTCTAACTCAAGAGTGCTTCGGTAACATGGATTGTTGCTAAAAATTTAATGGAGAGTATTCCCTTTGAAACATCATTTGTAACAACTTGTAACATTTCGGTCATATGTGCCCGATTACTCCATAAAAGTGACATATAGGTATAAACCTCTGATTTTTCTTTGAGATTTCTCCTTGGATAGATCTGGTCGCATCAATTTTCTCATTATTCGACTTGGAACATTCACCTCTATAGCCAATGTCTTGAAGGTCTCCTTTAGTTTTACCAATTTTCAACAACTTTTCTAGCTTTTCGGTACCTCCATTTAACATTCTTATTCCCTTTTCCATGCCAACCAGTATCAACTTTGTTTCATTAAACTCATCTATTGTAGATAACAACTTCTTCTCAAGATCTTGAATGGTGTTCTTCATGGTAGAGTTTTCCTCCTTCAACTTCTCATTTTTCTTACATGTTTGGACCCATTTAGCATACATTAACTTATAGGCTTCATAAATATCTTCCTTTTATCATCTGAAGTATTGTCATCACTGTCATAACTGAGATTGAGCTTTGAGCTGATTCGTCTACATTTATCTTGGAATTTTTTGATTTGCTCACGTTTTCATCATCTGTTACTTCCTTCTTAGTTATTGCCAAGCAAGTAAATGGACTTTTGCTGTATAAAGCAACTAACACAACACTGTTCACAACTTCTTCTTCACCACCATACTCACTTCCGGATTCATTCTCACTCCAAGTGCTTGTATAGAACTTCCCTTTTCTCTTCTTCAAGGTGTTAGCACATTCTGCTTGCATATGTCCGAAGCCTTGATACTCATGACATTGAATTTTCTTCACTTTTCTTTCACCCTTTTGGGTTTTCCCTTGTTGTTTGAAATTATTATTTGATGAGCTCCCACTGTTTTGCCTAAAATCAGATCTATCCTTTTTCACTTTCTTTAACTACTTACTGAAATTTCTTGTCAATAACTCCATATCCTCATTCTCATCAGATTCATCTCCTAAGTCATTCATGACTTTACTAATCTCGGCTTGCAATGCTAATCCTTTACTTTTCTCTCGATTGTCCCTCAACAAATTCATCTCAAAGTTGGTAAGAATCCCAATTACCTTATCCAAGGACAATTCAGTGATATCATGGGCATCTTCGATGGGAGCAATTTTTAGTATGAACCTCGGAGGCAACGATCTCAATGTCTTCTTAACCAGTTTTAGGTTAGAGTACTTCTTCCCGAGTTGATTGCTTGGTTTGACAGTCTCTCATGGAAGTCTCTAATGGTTTCACTCTCATTCATCTTCAGCTCTTCAAATCTCACAGCTAACATCTGAAGTTTTGAGGCCATCACAGATTTCGGTCCTTCATGTATAGTCTGCAAAGTTTCCTACACTTTTTTCACCAATTCACAAGCTGATATCATAGCAAAGCAACCTCCATCAACGACACTAAAGATGGCATGTAGGGCTTGAGAATTTTCAAGCACTCTCTCTTCTTCAGCCCTTATCCATTTAGATGCATCTTTAAGCACTGCTTCTCTATTTTCATCAGTCGTCACAGAATGTGTCTAGCCATTTAAAACCGAGTTTCATGCTTTTGTTCCTTGTGCTTGAATGAATACTCTCATCCGTGATTTCCACGTAGGATAATTTGAACCATCTAACAACGGTGGTCTTATGATTGATGCCCCTTCTCTTATAACCATAATTGTGAAACAATGATCTACACCGACTTAATATATCAAGTTCTGATTTGGTGACCCGCTCTGATACCAATTAAAAATACTATAGGGGTGTATTTGTTTCGCAAACTCTTCAATTTACGACAGTCATTTCTAGCACAATCAAAAATCAGAAGAATTAAATGCAACAAAATAAATCAACACCAATATTTGTTAACACAGTTCGACACACCTTGCCTACGTCTACGGAGCCCTCACCTAGCTTAATTCTTTCACTAACAACAATAGTTTTATACAAGGCTTTACTGAGCCGACATCACTCAATCCTTGACACTATCCCTCGTCCTCACTACCCGTGAAAGAATTTCACACCCAATAGTACGACCGCCTCGCACTAACCTCAATAAAGGATTTTTCTCAAGAATCTTATAGCGAAAGAACACTAAATAAATAACTCAAGTGGTTAAACAAACTTCAACATAAATGAGAACACTTGAGAAAGAACAGAAAAATAACTCCCTTATAGATTCAGTTCCACCAAAACAGGCTTGAAAGTTGTCACCACAAATTATGGGATGATCCATGCAAATACCAATATTAATTCACAACGCAGGATGAAGACATCAAGTATGATAGCCTACGCAAACAACCCACTCTAAGATGTTGCAACCATAAAGAAATCAGTCAATAATTATCAATCACCTGTGACAAAACAAGACAAGACAAAGACCAAATCAAAACAAGGCAAGGAAGAAATCATGTAACAACCATCACAAAATATACAGTTCACTAACACTTTCTTTTAGCCTACGACAACACCTTCTAAAACCATGACTCACGCACACCACAACACACTTTTAGCTATCTCCCAATTTTTTGCACACCCAACAACGTGATCTGGCCATTCACCATAGATCAATCCACACCAAGATGTAGACCAAGCCACAGGCAAGCCTCCCTCAGTTCAGCCCACAATAAAAAGAATCAGATCTCAAGTTCACCTTTCACGCATACACTTGCCATAACCACCTAAACGAAAGCATTACCAAGTAACTCACGTGTGTATATAGCAGAAGCAAGATCACGCACACCCAATCAAATGAATGCCCAGCCAAAATCTTCACCAAATCACTAACGTTTCAAGTGTAGAAGCTGGGTCACGCACATAGGAATCTTTTTGACAAGAAAATCACACACATAACTACATTCATTTAGCTATCTCACAGTATACTCCACACAATAGCAACATGATGTGCCCATACATGCTCAATCATCCAGTTAAGAAACTAAAAAAAAATCACTCACGCAAGCCTACCTTGCTACAGCAGAAAGAAACACAATATCTATCCATAATCTGACATAATCCAATTGAACTTCAATTAAAGATAGACTTTTAATTTCACTGCAATTCTTATACCAGAGTCCAACTCAAATAAGAAGTGTTACTTATTTACACCATATCTTGATGAAGACTCAATAATCAAAAATGTCAAAATTAAATAATTGAGATATAATAAATATCTTAACAATATCAATAACTTAAACATGAATCATATGGTATTCTTAGGTGTATATATCATGTAACTGTCAACTCTTTAACTTATTTAAACCATTTTATTTCAACTAATAAATGCTCTTAGTTAATTAGGGTAATATAATGATTTACTCTTTAATAGTAAAAGATATATTTTTTTGCATATTTTTATTTTAAATTATTATTATTAAAATATTAAAAGTTCATTAAACAACAACAACAATTAGTAGAAATCCCGTTGATACCTAAAATTTGGGAAGGTTCAGTAATACGCAGCCTTACCCCTAATTAGTAGAGAGGTTGTTTCCAAATGACCCATATGAAGAGGAATAATAATAATAATAATAATCTAAAACCCTAAGAGGTAGTATTTCCTATTTACACGTATAGGCAAACTATAAGAGGAAAGAGTTTAAAGACTTACGATAACTAAAAGGATCTCTTTACGAGGGATTTTTTTTCTGAATCATAATACACCAAAGTTTTCTTTTGTGGGTCGTGTCCTCGATATTGAAAACAATTATGATATTAGAAATTCATTATGGTATTAAAAACAATTATTTATATAACAATTTATGTCAAAATAAATTTATAAAAACTTGATAAAATGAAAAGTTTATGAAATTTTAAGATCACAAAATATTTTTGTGATTTGAAATAATAACTATATTTTTGAAAATAAGTAAAACAATATAAAAGATTCATATCTTTTACAGGTTGCTCCAATTGCTGCTAAAACGCCTCTTCCAGGGAGGTGTTGAATCTCTAGTTGTTGGCTTATGCATTTCCGTCTTAAAATTGTCAGATTATTTAACTAAATTTTTATTTATGATAATTAATGTTCATTGATACATGGTGTTATGCCCAGAAACTTGTGATTTGAAACTTTAAGAAGTTTTTTCTTACTATTATTTTGTAAAATTATGGTTTATTTTGTAAAATTTACTTACAAAATAAACTCTAATAGATTAGAAGTTACAATGATATGTACATTACTTTGTATTGCATTACTTTTTTAATTAATATTTATTATAATTACGTAGAATTTTAATGTTGCATTGAATGTGAGTTTACCATAAGCTTTTCTATTAGGTAAAATTGAGGATACGTGTTATTAGACTTCTTTAGATCTCATGTCTTAGTAGGACTCTCACTTAATGTTGTTATGGTTTTTTTAGAAGTTATGATGATTAAAAAGATTAACCTAAATGACTTTAAAATATTATAATTTTATATTCTCTAAAATATTAAAATTTATTTATAAAATTTTCTGTAAAATATTAAAATTTGCCTGTTTTTATTTCAATACTGATTTTGATTTAAGAAAAAAATTATAAGAAGTGATTCAATTAATAAAATATATTTTAAATGAAAAGGTTACATGTGAGTATCTGGATTAAGATTTTAGAATTATCTAAAAACTCAACACCTCGTCCTGTTTAATGCGAATACTTATTTAACAAGTTGGTACTCTTGGGTCAATATAAATAATAAAATATAAGGGGTGGTTTTGTTATTTTTAAAAAAAAGAAAGACAGAAAGAGGGGAGAGTATTTACAAGCGCGTGGGGCTAAACTTGTTATGAAAATGGTCACCAGAGACAGTGGCGTGTGGGTCAGCGTTCCTGGTGTCACCGGACACTCCTGCCAATCAGCCACTCCTCCTCATATAACGCTTACATATCTATATTATACATACAAGCTCTTCTCTCATTCGCCCTTCTGCATACAACGTCGTTTCATTGCAAAAACAATAAAAATAAAACCCCTTACTATAGGAGCTCTGTTTGACTTGACTTTAGCTGGCATCAAATCAAATGGTCGGTTTAGGAAACTATTTAAGGTTGCACTTCTTGTACTCAATTCCAACGTTATCTTTATATACAATAAGGTTACCTTAATCATAATCTTATGCTACAAGAATGAGAATGTAAGCAAGAGCCCCTCCACCTTGAGAAGAAGAAGATGATATCAATGGTTGAATTACTACTCAATACATCAAATTTGTTTGTTAATTTAGTGCACACTTGATTCCATTTCTTTTTTTCCGTTTTTTTTAATTTTCAAACTTGAAGAAAAAAAACTTTTCTAGCTTAATATTTGTTTATGTTTTTAGTTTTGATTTTTTTCTTTTTTCTTTATTATGATTTTATTAAAAATAATTGCAATCAATCGACTGTACACAGCTTTTTTTTTATATTTTATAAAGAGATATTTCAATGATTTAAATTCGTAACCTTCCGATCACAAAATAGTAACTTTATTAGTTATTTCAAGGGTCGCCCTCATTATTAATTGAATAAATACTAGTTAGTAATTTAATATTAACTTCTAATACAACCTAACTAATCAATTTATTTTTTAATTAAATTTTTGTAATTATTTTTTTTAAATTGAGAATTATTTATTAAACACATTTTAAATTTAAAAATCTTAAAACAAATAAGTTAAAAATTTTAAAATTGATATTCATTAAATAAATGTTTTGAGAATTAAATATATAATTATAGATAATGATATTGAATCTAAAATTTTTAAATATTTTAATAATTAAATATTAGTTTACAAATACAATTTTATTACTTATGTAATTGTTTATTTTTATTATTTTGACTACACTTAGGTAATACTTGATATGTATTGTTATTATATTATGTAATGTGAGAAAAAAAGGAGATATTTATTGTTTTGTCTAATAAAAGCAAAAGCCTTGAAATCACAGTGAGTATTAAAAAAGATATAATGAATAAAGAAGAAATATTAGGGAGTCTAAAAGGGTCACCATCCATCAACGTAGATGGGGTTTTTGGAAAGTGAATACTCAGCTATATTCCCTTCCAAATATTCCATTGAACAGTACCACATTTGTTTTCTCGAATTCCAGCCATTCCCTGCAAAAACACTCCCATTATAATCTCTCTGCAACCTCTCCTTTTTCATTCTCCATTAATACCGAGATAAAGAAATTAAAAGCAGACATAGCTCTCACTGTCCAAGTCTCTGATCATTCTGCACTCTTAAATTCAACTTACCCTTTTCACTAACTTTTGATCTAAACCATCATCCCCAGAAAAAAGCTTGTTTGCTATCTTTTATTACCTTCCTTTTTTATATATATAATCTGACTGGTATTCCCTCTGCAATTCCTTTGCCTTTCTTTAACATTTTCCTCTGATCTTCTATCTACTTACTCTATACCTGTACTATTAAAAGGTACCTAGCTATTGCTTCTTTCTACTTTACTCTTCTCTATCTCTTACTCTCTCTCAAACTCCATGCAAATCATAAGGCACTCATGATATAATCATACAATTACAGCTCTGTTCCTTTTCAGCTATATACTCCCATAGCTAGCTCTCCCTTCAAAGTTCTAACTAGTCCTTGGCATTCTATTTCAGTTTCCTAATTTGTACCCTTTAAACCTCTTCTTTTCCTTTTACTTTCATTTTGTTTCATCCTCTAGACTACTTCGAAGCTTGACTAAATTAGATCTCCTCATCATCTCCTCATGTTTTCGAGCTCCAACCCCGTAATGAGAACTACATCAGCTTTTCCTGATCTCTCGTTGCAGATCAGCCTGCCATCAGTTTCAGATTGTGAAGCAAAGGACGTGGGCTATGCTGGAGAAGGATTAATCAGAAAAGCACTGCGTAGTGATGGAAGCTCAACTACAGATTCTGGTAGCAGTGGAAGCGATTTGAGTCATGAAAATGGCTTTTTTAACCAAGAAAGAAGTCCTACTCTTATTGGTCGAAATGAGCCAACTTTGAGCTTAGGATTTGAAATGGCTGATTCAGGTCCTCCATCACTGCAAGCTCCGAGAAATATTAACTACCATCGCCACCGCCATCAACCTCAAATCTATGGCCGTGAGTTCAAGAGAAATGCAAGAACGATCAATTGTGTTAAAAGAAGCATAAGGGCTCCGAGAATGAGATGGACCACAACTCTTCATGCTCATTTTGTTCACGCAGTCCAGCTTCTTGGTGGTCATGAAAGTAAATACAAAACAAAATCTACATTTCAAGCTTGTTTTCTGTATAGTTCAATTTCCTTCTCCTAAGAATAGAAGCATCTTTGTTGTTCTTTGTTATGTTAAATGCTAACAGCTGACTCCTTTCCCTTGTCGTACGTCACAGGAGCAACGCCAAAGTCAGTCTTAGAGCTAATGAATGTGAAGGATCTAACCCTAGCTCACGTGAAGAGTCACTTGCAGGTGGGGTTTACTGTGTTCAATCTTCGGCCTATTTTAACCTGCGTGTAGATAGACAGTTTTTAAGATTCCCGAAGTTAGATTTTCCACTATTTTCCACTTCTCTGAATTTATCTCTATGCATTCCACAATTAAGAAGCTCTGGGACTGTGGAATGGTAAACCATGGTTCAAGGACAAAGGGGTACCTTTAATCTTTAGCATTATTCACCTTATACATTTTTTTTTTTGCTATGGTATTCATGCAGATGTATAGAACAGTGAAGAGCACTGACAAAGGATCAGGTAAAAGATTTAGAATCTTGTCCTTCAAGTGCTATTCTTTTTCACTCTCTTATATTATTCTCTTTGCTTGGGTAGAGCTTGTTCATACAGGTGTGAACACAACTTACGAACCCATTTACTGTTTTTGTCTGCAACTTGGATTGTCCTGATCAGTCCAGTTGAATTATTTGCTGGGATTCTAATAAGCAATGACTCATCAAAACTATGATTCTATAATTTTGTAGGTCAGTCCCGCACAGATGTGGGTATGAACCAGCAAAGGGATGGGATTATTGATGTGAATGCAGGATCACTATCTTGTGGAAAAGCTGATACCAACAACTCTCCTTCTTCTCTCATCCCACCACCAACTTCTCCACCACTACCGACCGTGCAGGAAAACCAAATGTGAGTGCTTCGCATGCTTTCCCTCTACTACTATTCCCTCTTGTTTCTTGTTGTCAGGATGTGCAATCTTATTCTCTTAATCAACTCGGTATCTATTAAAAATTCCCAACTTAAAATGAATACGTTAAACCATTGCAAACATACATCCGCATTAATTTACAGTAGTTCATGCCTTGGCTTTAGCGTCGAAGACAACAGGTTTGACTAGTAAAAATCTCTTGCTTTACATTGATCTTAATGGTTTAGGGTTTCTAGGGCAGTGGTGAAACAGTGATTTACGGTGTTGTCTTTTAACAGATAATATTAGATTGTCATCGTGACTTCATCCCCATATGTATGCGGGTACGTTAAGGTCATGGTTCAAATCTCAACGTCATATTTTAATCCCACCCTTCAAACTTCAAAGAGTCGTGTCTTTAGTTGATGGAGTCATTAATGCTTTCTTGGCTTGGCTGGATTTCGTTGACTTTATACCTCTATACTATATGATCAGACCAGAAGGTGAGAGCCTTATTATAATTTTGGATCATAACCATCATATTTAAGCTCAAAAGCGAGAAATGTTCTTGCGTTTGT
Source organism: Erythroxylum coriaceum (assembly GCA_026874005.2). Lineage (NCBI taxonomy): Eukaryota > Viridiplantae > Streptophyta > Magnoliopsida > Malpighiales > Erythroxylaceae > Erythroxylum > Erythroxylum coriaceum. The sequence continues at coordinate 2,469 of JANQAP020617028.1, read as the reverse complement.
ATGATCCAACTTCTTGTAAAACAGAGGGGATTTGAAGGTCTAACTAGTATAACTTCCGCTAGATGCTTATGCCCTTGCTGTTTCCATCCTTTTTTCTTTTTTATTTTTACATTGATAGCTTGTCAACATCATGAACAGAGGTTCGTGGTCATCATCACCAGATAGAAATGATAAAAATAGATCAAGTCCTGATGAAGCTTTGACGTATTCTCACTTTAAGGTACTAACTTTATCAATATAAACAAAAATCTTTCACATAGATTGAGATCGATCTAGCTAATTTGTACTTAAGTTGCATGACCTATTTGTTTTCCATAATCAGAAGGACGGTCCCAAGGAAGCCCTCCATGTGTCTGATAGAGAGAAGGACAGGTTGGACTGTAGCTCCTTGTCACCACCACCAGCTGTGTTGCTTAACCTGGAGTTTACCCTTGGAAGGCCGAGTTATTGGCAAGCGGACTATGCTGAGTCGTCTACCGAGTTAACTCTTCTCAAGTGTTGATCACTAACTAATTACACACACCTTTTAAATATCTAATCCTACTTTAGCCATTGTCCACGGAACAAAAATCTAATTTTTTTATGAGTCCATTTCATGTTCTAAATTGCAAAATTGTCTCGGCTTTGCATAAATCAAAAGCCGAACGGTAGCTATATATATGATGGATTCTTAACTAGGCAACGTTTTGACCGGTGAAACTGGTGAAGTGTCATGGAATTATGCAACTTATGCTTCAGTTTATAAAACTTAGCTTTGATTATTAGCAATAAAGACAGAAAATATACAGAACTACGTGAAGTAAATTGGATCTCAAGTTTTCATTAACAAGCTGCTTGAAGTTGTATATTAGATTGTGTACTAATAAAATCTCTGGTGCAATTGGATTTGTTGAAGACCATCGATAAAAAAATTGATGACCCGATTCTAGCAGGAAGGGACCGAGGGTCATGATTTTGCCTTCCCTCCATGAATGAAAACCTGCAAGTAAGTCGAAGTCTGTCACTGACGAAGGCCAGATTAGAAGATTTGAGTAACTCGTCCACAAGATATAAATTTTTAAGCAAACCTTGCGATGATAATAAATAAATTCTTAAAATAATATAATAACGTATACTAATGGATTAAGCTTAAGAAACTGTAAAAGCCTCTAACTTAAAAATTCAAAACGTCCAATAATAAGACTCATCTTACTATTTGAACCACCTTTTGAAAAAGCAGGTTGAAGTAAATCTGCTCTGCTGAATAGGAGAACTGACCTTTTTGTTCATAATGGTCATAACTGAGAGATAAGGCCCTTTCTTCATCATCCTATTTTGTCATCTTGAATCAGGGCCTGAGGTTGGTAATATGAGTATTAATAACAGGCTCCAGGGTCCAATATTACCAACTAAAATAGGTCAATTGTATCAGGGACCTAAATCATAGCACAACGTCCAATAGCAACAGTAGAAATGGTTCTAATTATGTGTTGGGTGAAGAAAGTGTCCGGTTTTGTACAATAATCGGACCACACTCGATTCAGACTCAAGATGGCCGCAGACAATCCAGAATTTTATGTACATTTCCTCAATCCTCATGATTGTGGGATATCTTGTCATAGATTTGTGACAAGCAATGTCCGTCGCAATCTCATGATGCATGTCCTGTGTCCCACGTCTTCCACTATCATCTGTTTCCACTTTGATTTATGTACGAACTGGTCTCGGGGAAGAGAACGAAAGCAAGAAAAGAGAGCTTCGATCCATTTCTTTTCGGCTAGTATGGCAGTGCAGTTGTTTCAAGCTATATACGAAGTTTTTTTTGAAAAAGGAAATTATATTAATAAGATAGAAAATATATGTACAGAGTCGTGGTGGCTCGGGGGAGTACCCTTATTTACAAGATACAAAGATCACAAAAGAAAAAACAATCCAGTTAGGAAAGAATTCTAACAAGAGTCATTGCCAGAACGTCAATCAGGTGGAGGAGTGGTGTTGCAATGATAGGAGTTTTCGGAATCCTCTGATAAGGTCTTCAGCGAGTTGACGCCAGTTTTTGCTACTAGCTTGGAAACTACAGGCATTTCTTTTCTTCCAGATGGTTTATACTGTCAATCCCACAGTGAGGATTAAGACATCACGTTCAGCTCGCGGGATGGTAGCAGAGGATGCTAGTTGACCAATGATACTATCCCATGAATTTTCCAAAGGCGTTCCCCCACGAGAGGATTGAACCTGTTGCCAAACTAAGGAGGCCGTGGGACACGTAAAGAATAGGTGGTCTCTGGATTCATTTTGCTCCGAACATAGAGGGCAGATGCGATCCATGGCAATGAAGGGGAGGCGATCAGCAGTACTAAGTCGGTTCTTGACTGTCAGCCATAGTAAGAAGTGTTAGACCCCGTTTCCGGAATCTAACTCATATTCGAAATACAGATATCCTAACCCAACATTTAATCGAAAATCTCATAATACATTAACATCATACTC
>JANQAP020616702.1:0-13875 GCA_026874005.2 Erythroxylum coriaceum | reverse complement strand
CTTTTATGTTTGATGCTAATTTAGGGTAAGAATTGATTATCTTTATGTAGGAATGAAGATTGAGCAACTTGGAGATTGAGCTGGAGAACAAAGAGGAAAAGAGAAAAGGAGACATTCTGTTGCAAAATCCCACAATCGTGGGAATCATGATAATTCCCACGATCATGGGAAGTTTAACCCAAGATATTATACGGGGTTCAGTTAAACTGTAGGTTTTTTTAACTAAAAAAACATATTAAAACGTCCATAGAGAAAGAGATACGAAACCCTTTATAGAAAATAACCTCCTTGAATGAAGAATACAAGTTTTGAATCTTGAGGAAGGTGAAGATTCAAGGATTATCAACAACAATTGGGAAAATAGCACATCAAAATCATAAATTTCAAATTTTGGCAAAGAAGAGAATGAGTTTTCTTTATTCAATTTTATGTGTTTTTTATCTCTTCTAATCTCTGAAGAATGGAATATTTGAGTGTTGATGATAGTATGGAGACCATGAGTGGATGATTTAGTTTTAGGGATTACTTTTGAACTATTTTGTTAAACTCCTATTTTATTGAATTGAATGAAAGTTGTCTTTGGTGATTGTTGATTATATTTATATCTTACAATAAATTGAGAGAGTGAGTAAGGTTATTTGTGTAGGATTGTTCAACAAGAGTTGGCAACTTATAGAATTACAATTATCACGTTAATTGATTAGTTAGAAGAGAGATCTCGACTAATTCAATTGATCACCCATAAGATAGCTTAATAACTAGTTAAATTGGTAGAGAGATTAGGTAGGTTGAGAGATCGTTCAATTGACTTCATTTAATTTGATTAGGGACAATTAATTACACCTTAAGAGAGGGTAGTTAATACAATTAAACATCTTAGGTGAGACACAATTCGATTAATAAAATAGGAATGAGAAAAAATAGGGAGAAAGTGATCTCTAGTCATTAAATTCTTGAATTCCAATTTTCTACATTTTGGTATTGTTTATTATTCATTGTTAATTTTTTCAATTTTAATTTAATTTTCCAAATTATTTCCATTAAACAATTTTGATTCTTAAACAAAGTTTGATCTAATTTAAGTGGTATCTAGGCATCAATCCTTATAGGATCGATAGCTGTTTTCTAATTACAAGTCACAACCCATATAATTGCGATTTTTTAGCATAAAACAAATATATTGTTTTGCACAATTACACTCAACAAGTTGTCTTTCAATGCAAAATATATTGGTAATGCCTTCTTGTCATATGAATTATATAAGATGTGTCTTGCCCCTCATGAGATGTTTGCTTCTTCATATATTGCTGAATAGTTTACCAGAAAGAGATCTCTAATAAAGGTTGATTAATTTAAAAGGTTAGCCACTTTTGTAAAGAAAGAGTTAAGAGATTGATTAAGGAAAACTTTCTCCTAAATTTAGATTTTGATGATTTGGAAACATATATTGGTTGTTGTAAGGGTAAGTTGGCCAAAATAAAGAAAGAGGGTTCAACTCATACTTCTGGCTTGTTAGATCTCATACGTATAGACATTTATAGACCTTATACAACTACATTGTGTAATTCTAGATATTTTCTAGCTTTTATTAATGAATATTCCCGTTATAGTTATGTGTTCTTACGTAACAAAAAGTATGAAGTTCTTGAGAAATTTAAGATCTTTAAAGATGAGGTTGAGTACTAGTTAGGAAGGTCCATTAAGATTGTTAGATCTGACCGTGGAGGAGAATAGTATGGCAAACATATGGTTTCAGATAAAAAAAGGGTTTGTTTGTCAAATATGTGGAATCATGTGAAATAGTGGGTCAGTTCATTATATCAGGTAGTCCTGAGTAAAATGGTGTAGTTGAAAGGCATAATAACACCTTGAAAGACATTATGAGGTCAATGCAGAGTAGGACTAACCTACCTGATTACCTTTAGGGTGAACTCATAAAGATTGCCTTGTATATACTCAACAAAGTCCTAAGCAAATCAGTATCGAAGATACCATTTGAACTCTAGAAACGATGGAAGCCTAGCCTTGCCCACATTGGTGTTTGGGGCTGCCCTACTGAGGTATGCTTATATAAGTCTTATGAAAATAAATTACATGCTCATTATACTCGTTGATATTTTATTGGATATGTCAACCACTCTAAGGGTTACAGTTTTTACTGTAGAGAAGGAGGGTCTAGAATTGTTGAGTTACAAATAGATAAGTTTCTAGAATATGATGTTTATGATGAGGGCGATCCTTCTCGCTCTTTCATATGATATGGATGGATACTATAGTTATTTTATATCCATCTTTCATATAGTCAAAATCATTGGATCATAGTCTTGGAACCATACCAGTTCAGGAGCAGGAAACCATACGTGTACAAACTAAGGTTCCTAAGGTACAAGAACTAGTTTAGGAAGACCCACTAGAGTCAGAAGACCTGATATTTCATCTGATTATAAAACCTGTTTAGGTGAACAAGACTATGATATTGGACATGTCGTGGATCTAGTTACTTTTACAGTAGCTATTTTTGGATCCCATATAGATTTGACTTAGGATGCAATGAAAAATGAGATGCAATCCATGAAGCATAAAAAATTATAAGAGCTTGTTGATTTACCTCAAAATTGTAAACCTATTAGTTATAAATGACTTTTCAAGACCAAGAAGGACTCCAAGATAAATTTGAGTGATTTAAAGCTCAGTTGGTTGGTAGAGGGTTCACTCAGAGAGAAGGGATTAACTTAATGTTACCTTTTCTCCAGTATCCTCTAAGGATGCATTCAGAGTGATTATGACAATAGTACCTCATTATAATATGGAGCTACATCAGACAGATGTTAAAATCACTTTCCTAAATAAAGACCTTTATGAAGAGATCAATATGGAACAACCTAAAGGATATCAGGATCAGGAAAAGCCTGAAAAGGTTTGTAAACGAGGAAATTAATATATGGTTAAAAACAAATTTCCAAAAAATGGTACCTTAAGTTTGATGAGGTTGTTACCTCTTTTGGCTTTGTGGAAAATAAAGTTGAAAAAGGTTTGTATTATAAGGTAAGGGGCATCAAAGCTGTCTTCCTAATTTTACATGTGGATGATATCTTGCTCGCGTCAAATTACTTGACTATGCTACATGAGGTTAAGCAACTTTTGACGTAGCATTTTGATATGAAGGACCTTAAAGAAGCATCTTTTTTCCTTGGTATTCAAATTCATTAGGACAAGTCTTAACACTCATTAGGCCTCTCGCAAAGAGCATACTTTAAGCAAGTACTACAAAGGTTTAATATGGTTAATTGTAAACTTTTTTTAGCATATATCTCTCATGAAGAGCGATTATCTTTGACACAATGCCTAAGGAATGATACAAAGAGAGAAGCTATGAAATATGTTCCATATTATAGTGTTGTTGGTAGCCTGATGTATGTTCAAATGTGCACTAGATCGGATATTACATTTACTATTGGACTACTGGGTAGATATTTGACTAACCTAGGAATAGACCATTGGAATGAAGTGAAACGATTGTTGAGATATTTAAATGGAACTAAAGATTATATGTTAACATATAAAAGTGTCAACAATTTAAACCTCTTAAGGTATACAGATTCAGATTTTGCTATATGTTTGGATGATAGAAAGTCCACATCAGGATATATCTTTATGTTAGTAGATGGTACAGTATTGTGTAAGAGTGTCAAATAGACACTAATGACTTCCTCGACTATGCATGTGGAGTTTGTGGCATGCTATAAGGCCGCTATACAGGTGGTTTGGCTCAAGAACTTAATTTCTGAGTTATCTGTGATTGATTTAATGGCTAGACCCATTTGTTTATATTATGATGATCTTTCTGCTATGTTATTCAATAATAGCAATAAGAACATCACAGGGTCTAAGCTATTGTAGGTCAAGTATCTGTCCATGAAGGAATTGATCCAAAAAGGTGACTTTGAGGTGGAGAATTTGAGGACTAAGGATGTACTTATTAATCTTTTAACTAAAGAACCTCACCCATATGTTTTGAAGAGACATGTATACAGTATGGGTGTATTAAAGTCCTTAGACACTGTTATTTAGGGATCATTATGTTTGCTCATTGTAAATTTGTATGTATTTCATGCATTATAATAATATGTTTTATAAATAAAGATGATCAACATTTTGCTCTTGGTCATATATGTTGTTATATATTATCATAATAAAGATGAAAGTCTTAAGATTTGTGTCGATCTTAATCATTTTAAAAGGTCATTGGTCATATATTTATATAGATTGACCTTGAGCTTATGTCATTACGATACATTTAAATCCATGTGATTTGATATGATATAGGTGGATATAAGTGTTTAATCTCATAAAGGTTTTCTCTAATATAGTTTAGCATTTACTGAGCGAAATTAATGCAGTTTAGCATAAAGTTTAGAGAAATTGAGACCTACAAATGAAAAGATGATACATTTCAGATCATATAGGTACCATCCTAGTTAACCATGCCCTGTTTTCTCATTTATGTTAGTAAGATATTATATATGCGATATTGCATTGGATCTGTATCACACATGACATATGCATTTGATGTTTTTCAGTATTGAAAGCCTTATAGGATGGAATGATGGACTTTCTTATCTTTAGTTCAAATGGTTTTTAAACTTGGTCGACCTATACATTGATTTGGTTTAACCATTTTTGTACTAGTTTTTATAATTGTTACAACTACAGTAATTGATTATTGTCCAAGGGGGAAAATGTTAGAAATTTGGATATTAGATAATAATTAATTACATTTTTACAATTTTAATAAATTCATGGTTAAGCGAACCGAATTTGATTTAATTAAAGATAATAAAGTAGCCTAATAAAGGATTTGGATTCATAGGATGAATTCCAACAAAGAAAATAGACCCTAATATGGAAGCTATATATATAAGGTTAAGGTCTCCTACAGTTGCTTGAACAAATCGTGAACATTCAAATTCTCTAACCCATCAAGAGGTTCACGTGTTAAGAAAGTTGAAAAAAGATGTTAATGAAATCTCGATGACTAACTTTTATAAAGGTCGTTGTAAAAACACATTCTTTTCAGTTTTGAAAAGCTCAGTTGAAGTTATGGAAGCAAAATAAGGTATTTTTGTATTTTTGTTAATCATTCGCTTTCACGTTGAATCCTAGATGCGTAACTAAAACTTGTTTTATCCACTACATGTTGTGCTATTATACACAGCCCATTACCAGTAGCTTGCTCCTCTATGCATGCTTCTAATCATAGAACTTGTTTTCGTTGCCATTTATTTGCATTCTCTGTCCATTAAAAATTCTTTCACCTATCTAGCTATTGCCTAGCTAAACGCTCACCATATGTGGTCCGCTAATCACCACACACTAGTATCAGTGCGTCCATATCTAACAAGCCATACAGTCACCTAATTTTCAGACACTAATATCAGCACATCCCATCTCTGACAAGCCATGCAGTCTTACATACCATTCATTGTCTCCGAGTAGCTTGTTACCTTGTTCAGTATAGTTGTAAGTTGAAACAGTTAAGAGTTATACAAGTTGAAGAAGAATACTTTGTGGACGTGTAGCTTTTAGTAAAAAAATTTTTTCATCTCTAACAATTATTCTAGTTTTGATGAGTTGTCTATTATAGAGAAATATGATACTGCTAAACCCATTTTAATTGTCTTAACTTACTCAAACTACAATCCTTGGGTATTAGGAAAAGTCTTTATTAGGTTAATAGGAGATGTTAGTGAACCAAATAAAGAGATAGATGAAACTGATGCAAATTTGTTGATTATCTTAAAAATTGGGATAGTAAAAATCATCACATCGCCATGTAATTCTATATTACCTCAATTTCATCCATTCATATTTAATTTACTGATTATGAAATTACAAAAGAAATATGAAATTTTTTAGCTAATCAATTTTAAACTACTGGGCTTGCGCATTATTATTAGCATGGAATACTCTTTATAATTTAAAACAGAAGCTTAACTAGTCTATGGATGATTTTCTTGCATATGTTCAATTAGTTTACAATGCCTCTCTATTTCACTGAAATCCACTACTTATACTAGATATTGTTATTTAGGAGATTGTTTTTTAAGAGAGTCACCTCAATCTAAACAAAAGTCCACATTTTGAAGTTACTTTTGTAGCCACTCGATCCTTACATTAATAATATGGCAATCAACTCTATAAGAAAATTTCATCAAACTGGTTATAGTTTTGCACATTTTATCACCGCTACTACCATTTAGGGCTCTATTGTTATAAGTACCTTAAGACAATATTTAAATAAATTATCTTTTCCAATTCCTTTACTGGCATCTAAAAGTTTGGATATTCGTCACTATTACTGCCACTGATGGTCATGTTCACTTTGAGTGATGTTGAGGCACTATTCAAACATATTATCCCTTCCAATTCCTCTATATCCATGTTTACTAGCATAGATAATTCTCATTAAATTTATGATTTTGTGTTGCAATCAAATGAGTTCTAATATCAAACTCTTGTCTTCTCCAATACTATCTCTTCCTTACCATCAATCCACATTGAAAATGGAACTAAAATAAACATCATTATAATATTCATGCATTTACCCCTAATCTTAGTCTTCCTGAAACCGATTGCATCACCAATTTAGTCCTAAATCTTATTTATGTTGATCAATTTTGTAAAATAGGAATAAACATTTAAAATGATTTTCTTCATGGTGATTTGTTGGAAAAAGTTTACATGTATTCTCCTACAGATTATCATTCTTCTCATAAGGTTTATAGGTTTTAACAAGCCTTGTATGGATTAAAATAAGTTCCTTAGACCTTAGTTTACAAAATTCAGCTTCACCCCTTGGTCAATTTGACTTTATTTCTAGCTTGCAAAATTCTACCCTTTTTTATTCATAGAACTGTTGGGCGCGTTGTCCTTATGTTAATTTATATTGATAGTATAACAATAACCTAAAATGATACATTTAGAATTTTAGAATTACAACGTTATCTTATTCAAACTTTTGGAATGAAGAATTTGGGTTCTCTTAGTTATTTTTTAAGTCTTATATTTTCTCATACTTCTGAAGGCTATTATTTCTCTTAAGCTAAGTAAGCATTTAACTTACTTTCTTACTTTAGCATCACCGAAAGTAAAGTTATATCAACTTCCTTGGAACACAACTACAAGCTTACTCCTTTAGATATCACCACTCTTGATGATCTCATTTTATATCGATAACTTATCAGTATTCTTATTTATCTTACTATTATTCAATCTGATACCTTTTATGATATTCATCTGATCAGTCAATTTTTATCTACTCCTCACTCATCTCAATTTTTGTCATGATTTGGATACTTTGTTACATTAGAGGACCCTTTTCCATAAACTACACTTCTATTTTAACTCCTACTCATTATTATCTGACTATTATGATATTAATTGAGTTGGTGATATAATATATCATATTTCTACCACTACTTAGTATTTCTTCTTGTGCGGTTCTCTCTTGGTGCAACAAAAAGCATATTGTTATTGTTTAGTCTAATACTATATTTGAATATCGTGCTTTTTTTTAATGCTACATCCACATTACTTTGGTTGGGGGTTGTTAACAGTTATTCGCATCACATATTCCTCTATTACTATGATTCATTATGATAATATAGGTGTTATACAAATTTCTTATAATGATTTTTTTCATAAACATATAAAACATATTGAATTGATTGCTAATTTGTTCATCATTATGTTATTCAAGGCACTATACATTTATTCTTGTCTCCTTGGCCAACCAAATGGTTGATATATTTACCAAAACACATTTTACAACTCATTTTCAAATTTTAATAGAAAAACTTAAGTTTACATTTATTATTCCAACTAAATATTGAGGGAAGTGTTAAGATTAAGATTAGATTAGTTACAATTGTTGTATAAATGACCCCCTCCTTTACTTGTTTACCAAATGTGTTATATTCTTGTCCCACTTTAGTTTGAGTAACTTCCCTTAGCACTTTGGTAAAAGGTTGGACATAGGCCAAATTCATGCAAGCATTGCCTGCTCACTTGGTCTACTCTAGTCTGGGCTAAGCACTGTACAAGTGCAAGTTATTAATTCAGATTAGGTTATTTCCTATCTTTTATAAGTCAAACTTGTTTACTTTTTCATTAGAGAATTTTTCTTTGGCGGGCTCTTTGCATGTTTTTGTCTCTTTTAATTTTTGAACATTAAAAACCCTCTTTGGAAATGTTATGAACATTTTTTAAATTTGTTTCCATTTTTCTCCTCACCTATAGATTCTCCTCTAACATATGATTTGCTTCTATATATTGAATTTTTTTCTAGTTATTTATTGTATCAACAAACTTCTAAAATTTTGACAATACTCTTTTCTATGGATGAATGCATTTTCTGTAAGTTCCAAGTCTTTAACCTTGAGTGCACGAGTTTATAAACTAGTTAAGTTAACCTTGGGGAGTAGATGGTGTCATTAATTGCACCACGACCATATTGAATTTTTCTTTTAAAGAAGTGACTATACTATAGTATAACTATGCAATAAGTTTTATTCTCTACTCTTATCTTTAATTTCTTACAATTTGATAGCAAAAATTATTGCATAGTAGAAATCTATAATGGTCATCTCATTGAAAGTCTTACCTGACCTCTCTAAAATTTAACTTTAGATGGAACTAATTATAAACATTGGTCCTAAAAATTGCTTATTTTCTTTAAGAAATTAGAAGTAGATTATCTTTCATTTAATGATCTTCCATTTGTTAATGAAACTCCTAACACGTTAACTAAAGAAGAGGCTAAAATGAAGCATGAAAAGGATAATAAAATAGTTAGAAGACATCTATTGAACCATATGACCAACTCTCTATTTGATTTCTTTGTGAATAAAAAATTTGTTAAGATTATTCGGACACCTTAGGCCTTATTTGGTTGGAGGGTTAGTAGTGGAACGGAGTGGAACATAACACACTTTCATCGTTTGCTTGAAGGTTTTATAATGAAATGAAATGGAATGGGATGGAAACAGAGGGTTTCATGTTACGTTCCATTCCATCCTCAATAGTAAAAATAAGAAACCTCTAATTCGAGAAGCTTAGGATGGAATGTAAAATAATAAATACATACTACCTAATATATCCTCAGTCATTTTTCTTATAAATCTTTTCGTTTGACAAAACTTTATCACAGTTTCGTCGCCAATTTTCTCACCCTCTAAACACTCTTCAAATTCTGTCTCCTCTTTATCGATCACCGGAGATTCCTCTCCACTACACACTGATCTCTTTTCTTTTTTTGCTTCTACTTCATTGATATGTAAGCTATAGTTCTACTCATACCTCAGGTATATAATAAGCCTCTATATGTATATTTATACGCTTGGTATCAAATGTTTATCACTGATCACGCATTTGTTTGTAATTATTCTCTTTTTCGTTTAATCTAAATTTGCAAACTGGTTAATGATGTAGGCGATTTTGCTATTACTTAGAGAGAGTTTGGGTTGCTTTTGAAGTGGATTAGTGTATAGCTATTTTGCGAATTTTAATTTGATTGAATTTGAGAGCTCTGAGTTCTTATGAAGGATTTTTTGCTAGTTTTGTTTGTTGTGTTTTGTTTTAATGGAACCAAAAGCGTAGTGTTATTTTTTTTATCTAGATGAAAAATTCTTTCTCTACTATCTTGCTTAGTGTAATTTTGATTACATGTATGGATGTTTTGCATATCATAATCATTCACTCAAAGTGAGGGTATTACAGTTGCTTGGAGCTGCTAGATAAAGCTGATTGTTCATCTATTATTTCGTTTATTCTTATGTAGTATGTATTTGTATGAGTACGTATGAATTTATCTTTGAATATGATTTGGATGGCTTTGTTGTTCTATAGAATAGGATGATATGAATGAGACATTATATATACTTTATTCTTCTAGGTGAGGCTTCTTATGCAACAAACATAATTTAGAATTTAATGCTTTTTTCTTTTTATTCTTTTCTTACTAAAGAAATATAACTTTTTGTTCTGTTTTGTTATTTAGAATTGGGGTCATATACAGGGTTAATATAAGCATTTGGAGACTTTATTGCTTTTCTTGTCTTATCCATTGTGACACTTGGATGTGTTGTATCTTCATATAAATGCTTCATCTTGGGGTTTTAATTCAAATCTTTATTATTCTATGCAGTGGCTTCCCATAAATTTTTATTTTGTTACAAGCTAATAAACGCTAGTTGCCAAACAAAAGGCCTTGAACACCACCAATGTGTTGAAACCAGAAGATGGAAATGATACCCTGGACACAATCATTCGACAAGTAATTGGAAAAGAGCCTTTTCTTTCTTTCTCAAGGGCCAATGATAACCCTGTTCATTGGATTCAGTTACTGAATACTTTGGATCAACAAGGTGCCTACTAATACATACTTTAAGGTTTAATTTTGACCATTTGATGGGAAAAAGTTTAATTATTTGTGATGTTTTTATGTTCTTGGTTCATTAATACCTAAGATTCATGGGATTAGCAACTTATCCCCCTTGTTATGTTAACCTCTGCAAAAATATGCCTTTTCATAAATATAGCACATAAATTTCCTGAATTTGTTGCCTTTAATGTCGCTGATACTTGTTGTCTATTTGTAATTAAAATATCTATATTAGTTATTGATAACTGGTAACAGTTAGATTTGATCTTAATTGGTGTTTTGCACTAATTTATTGCCTCATATTCTTGCAGACATCCCAGGTTGGCATTTACTCACTCATTTGAAGGTGTAGATGAAAAAATATGACAAATGTTCTTGAAAATTTTGTTCATCTATAAACTATAAGAGGCACATGCATGTGCACCATCGGTTGAAGAAGCTTGATATGGTTTCCTTTAATGCTTGGTGCCCTTTTTCTATTTGCAAAACAAGTTTGAATATTTTTGGGAAATTGGAAATGTGATGTCAACTTCATTTTCATCTTCATCAATCTTTATTTTATCTTTGCATAATTTTTTCTTACTATAAGTATGTTAGTTTAATAGGGATATTTTACATTTTACATGATTCTTTTTAAAATAGGCATTTGTTTGCTTAGGGATAAGGTAAATATTATAACAGGTTTGCTTTAAACCTATCCATTCGTAATGCTCAAATGTTCCTTATCTTTTCAGCTCTCTGAGAATGATGCAAAGGAAATTTTATTTTCAATGACGTGATTTTGGAGGTATTTCATTTTACTCTTGGATTCCTTTTCTTGAAACCTATTTATATAACTTCTCAAGATTGATGATCCAAGAATGTTATTATATGGTGGTAAAATTATGTTTGTTTTAGTTATTTGTACCTTATCTGTTGCAAATGATACTGAGTTGATTATTTATTTCCAATTGGATCATTCTCATTTCGTATAAAATTTCAAATTTTCATTGCCTATAGTAAAATGTTTATAATCTTTTGCTCTTTTATGTATGAGATCTACAATTATTGATTTTCCCCGAACTTCCATTCTTTTATTACATTGTGGCTGAGAAAAGATGATATGTTTGGAAATCAATTTAATGTTATTGTGAAGCAGAATGTGAATGTTATGCTTACATGTTGACGAATCCCAATCTTTTTCATTTTCTAAAATCAATATCTGAAGTAGTTGCTTTCATATCATTAGAAGATGCTCTAATTTTGTTTTTCTATATATAATTCTAATGATTACTTTATGAAGAATTCTTTCATTTCTTAATTGCCAACTAGGAAGTTCCAGGTTCTTTGATCGTGAAGTCTTTGACAACAATTACTCGAAAACTAGAATTTTGTTCTCTTCCACGATATTGCTTGAAGGCTGGTTCTATCCTTTTGGTAGTGGAACTCATCCTTTTCCTGTTAATTGTTTCATTTTCTGATTCAAATTTTTTTACTGTTGCAATCTAATTTAAGAACATATCCAATCATTTGCAAGACCTAATCCAATCTGGGCCTTCAAGATTTCCTTTGAATTCTGAGGAATTATTTGGTATCCTTAATGATGCAAGTGAAGTCATGTGAGTCTACTATAGTTAGATCTCTATAATGCAAGTGACAATGTAATTGAATTTTGAAAAAAACTTTAGAATATTCAGAATTGAATGAGGCATCTTCACTAACTTAGGTGAGACTATTTTTCCTTTATATGGAACTGTAAGACATTTTATGACAGATATAAGCATATTGAACGACCACAAATATGTGTAAATTTCACTGAACTTGAATAAGGTATTAAGCCAGTAACATGGACATGAAATGCATCTTTAGAAGTTTGATACGTTACAAGAGAAGAGAGTTGATAAGTTAAAAAGGAGAGGGAATGATGCAAACAGAAAAGTTATAAAGAGTTAGATGTCTCACTTTATAGATCCTTTTTGGACAAATAACTCCAATAAGCAAATTGCTGCTAGAACAGTTGGCTTTCTCACTTGAGATTTAGCATATTGGAAGTTTTAGGTTCTCAAAAAATGCTTCTGACTAAGCTTATAAAGATTGTGAAAGCATATATAAGTTCCACGCCCAAATTTGTAGGTGTGAAATTTGAAAATAGTTTGGTTTACATAGTGGAGCGCCCATTTAAATTATTATGACGCAATATCTTACTTTTGCAATCCACTATTTTAACTCATATGAGCATTATGAAATCCTAATATTATGAATGGGAACGTGGATCTGGTTAATGATTAATTCAAACAATTTTGACTTTATAATTTGATTTTGAATTTCTACATTCTCGATATCATTTTATACAGTAGAGCGATTATAGAAGGTTTAGCAGTAAAAATTATATATAATTAATAATATTTTATATTATTTCTCTTTTCCCTAATAATATTATTTTTATATTATTAATAAAACATTGTATATAATTAATAATAAAATAATAAAATTTTTATTAATGAAAAAGAGAAAATATATAAATTCTTCTTTAATTGTTTGTATATATTTCTATATAAATAAAAATATAAACAAATAATTTTTAAATATAAATCACATATAATAGAATAAAATTTATTAAATAATTAATAATAATATTTTATATAATTAATAATAAATTGTATATAATTAATAATAAAATAATAAAACTTTTATTAGAATTTTTATTATTTTAAAATAGAAAATATATAAAAAATTATTTGTCACGGTTGTGATAACCGTGACTTTTTAATTGGACATGATTTCTGTTTTAAAATCATAGAGTTAAACCTCTTGCAATAATCATTTTAATATCAGGGTTACAATAATCATTTATTATATATTACATTCCATTCCATCCATCTTCCAAACAACATTTCATTACATTACATTATAAACTCTACCATCCCTCCCAAACAACTTTTCACTATATTATATTTCATTCTATTATAAACTGTTTCGTTCCATTTCATTCTATTCCATTAATTAACATCTAACCAAACAGGCCCTTAAAGAAAAATTATCTAGAAAATGAAAATATATGGTAGATAAATATTGCAATTTTAAATGGTGAATGACAAACCAATGATGGGCGTGTTCACAAATACAAGAACATAGTGGTTGATTTTCTAAGTGAGGTCATGAAGATGTGTTGCAAGTAAATATGTTGTTAGAGAAGTTCCCACCATCTTGGAGTGATTATAGAAATCAATTGAAGTAAAAGAAGAAAGACATGGATCTCTAAGAGCTCATTAGTCACACGAGAACTAAAGAGGCTAAGTACCTTAAAGATAAGCTGTAACATCCCATTACCTAGGGGAGGTTAGAATAGTAAATATGAGTGATAAATGAGAGCTTAGAGATGTAAGGGTAAGTCGCCTTGTTCATTGTCTAAGGCGCCTTATGCCTTTACGATACTGACAAGTCGCCTTGTATAT
>JANQAP020616619.1:0-13876 GCA_026874005.2 Erythroxylum coriaceum | reverse complement strand
TAATGATAGGTAAAATCCCCTCTCCCATAACTTGATTAATTCTCTTTACAAATTTCCATTATTACATTATTCGATTGATTCTAGTTGTTTGATTTAGTTTACTTTTTAGTTTAATATTCGAACTTGAGTCTTAAATAAAGCATAACCTGAATGTGGTGCCTAAGCGTAATCTCTGTAGGACAATATTTGTTTTTTACTACAAGTAATGACCCTATACTTGTCATTTTTAACGTAAAATAAGTAATTGGTTTTACAATCAACAAGTTTTTGGTGTCGTTGCTGGGAACATGAACATAAGGAGCACGAGAAGGTCTAATGAGCTTAGTGAAGAAGAATTTTTAGATATTACAAGGCACAAAAGAGAGCTAAGAAGAGTTAGACATCAAGAGAAAATAAAAAGGAATATGGAAGAAGAAGGAGAGCAAGAAGGAGCTAAGAGGACATTGATGGACTTTGGTAGGCTAGGTTTTAGTCCTCAAGGAGTTGCAAGGTCAGCGATTCAAGTTAATAATTTTGAGATCAAGCCGGCACTCCTCAACATACTTCAAAGCAGTGTGCAGTTTTATAAGCTATCTAATGAAGATCCCAACGCTCATCTTACAAAGTTTTTAGAGATTAATGATACCTTCAGGTTTAATGGGATGTCTGATGATGCTATGAGGTTGATATTGTTTCCTTTTACCTTGAGGGATCGAGCAAAGGAATGGTATAATTCACTCAGTGTAAGCCAAATCACTACTTGGGAGCAGTTAGCCCAAGTTTTCCTAGCTAAGTACTTTCCCCTGACCAAGACAACAAGAATCATCAAAGAGATCACAAACTTTTAACAAAAGTGATAGGGAGTCATTGTATGAGGCTTAGGAGAGATTCAAGGAACTATAAAGGAGCTGCCCTCATCACAACCTTTTGAAGGAATTTCTTTTGCAAACATTTTACAATGGTGTAACTCAGAGCATAAAGGGAATAATAGATGTAGCTACAGGGGTCTTTGATGAGGAAAACCATTGATGTAACTCATGACCTTTTGGAAGAGTTGTTGAGTAACAACTGTATGTGGTCAAATGAAAGCAGCAGATAAGGATCCAAGGAGCAAAAAGGAATGATTCCACTTAACTCTGTGACAGCCTTGCAAGCATAGATTGCTGCCCTCACTAAGCAGTTGAGCAATATGCGAGGAGCTTCTTAATCCACAATCAAGACCATATAATTACAATGTGAATTATGTGGGTAGGAAAACCATGGCATAGCTGAATGTTTCTTATTAGGAGCGAGGTACAGAACAAGTAAATTACTTGGGTCAGCTATAACGAGGTAACAATCCATACTCTAATATTTACAATCCTGGGTGGAAAACCACCCAAAATTTTCGTGGAGACTAACAATGCAGGTCCCCAAGTGAGAACACAAGGACCTCCTGGATTTCAGCAAGACTAACTTGGGTCTTTGGAGAAAAAAATGGACGTGTTAATAGACATATTGAGCTCAAAGTTCTTAAGTCAAGAGGAAGGTCAAAGAAGACAAGAAGAGAGTCAGAAGAGAATAGAGGCAAAGTTTGACCAGATGGCTAAGAACCACGCTTCATTCATCCATAACTTGGACGTACAGGTAGGTCAACTTGCTAATTCTTTGTCTTTTAGAAATGCAGGAAGCTTACCAAGCAACAATGAGGCCAATCCAAAGGAACAACTCAAGGCGATCACACTTAAGAGTGGTAAGCAATTGGAGGAGCCAAGTGTTGAACAAGATAGCCAATAAAAGGAAAATGTAAAAGAGAAAGAAGAAGAGAAGTTATATGTACCACTACCACCCTACAAGCCTAAGATTCCATATCCGTAGAGGGTGAGACAACATCAAGTCGACACTCAATTCTTCAAATTTTTGGAGAAGTTGAAGAAACTTTAGATTAATTTGTCTTTGGTGGAGGCATTAGAGTGTATGCCCAAGTATGTGAAGTTTCTCAAGGACATATTGACAAATAAACGCACTTGGGAGGATAATCAGATGGTGACCTTGATTAAGAATTATAGTTCGATCATCACAAGCACAATGCCTTCAAAACTACAAGAACCAGGGAGTTTTATTATTCTATTTGTTGTTGGTGATTTTGAATTTTCTAAATGCTTATGTGATTTAGGGGCAAGTATTAACTTGATGCTTTTGTCTATTTTCAGGAAATTAGGGCTAGGAGATGTCAAGCCAACATCCATACTTATCTAACTTACAGATTAATCCATCAAAAGACCATTTAGGGTAGTAGAAGATGTTCTGGTAAAAGTGGATAAATTTATAATTCCTGTCGATTTTGTTGTGTTGGATTTTGAAGAAGAAAGGAATTGTCTACTGATTTTGGGTAGGTCCTTTATGAATACTGGTAGGGCATTAGTTGATGTGCATGAAGGAAAATTGGTTTTGAGAATTGGTGATGAGCAGGTTGAATTCAATATGACCAAATCTTTGAAGAAACCGGTGGATGAGGTGCTTGTATGAAGATTGATGCCGTGGATGATTGTGTGAAGGAGGTTGAAAAGGAAAGTGAAAAGGATCTTGAGAAAATTGTTGAAGTGCATAGGGATGAGAGTGTGAGTGAAGAGGAATTGTGTATGGAGGGTAAGCACGAGAAGTTAGAGAGAGAAGATGCACCCACACTACCTTCCAATGTAAAGCCTCCCACTTTAGAACTAAAACCCTTACCGTCTCACCTAAGATACACATTTTTAGGTAAGAACCACACCTTACCCATCATCATTTCTAACCAATTGAATGTTGAGCAAGAAGAGAAAGTGGTAAAGACCATTAAGAAAAGGATGGGAGCCATGGGGTGGCAAATTTCAGATATTAAGAAGATTAGCCCCAATATGGTGATACATAGGATTAACCTTGAAGAAGGATGCAATACAGCGAGGGATGGGCAAAGAAGATTAAATCCAAACATACAAGAGGTTGTGAAGAAGGAAGTGGTGAAGCTTTTAGATGCAGGTATTATATGCCTAATTTTAAATAGCGAGTGGGTGAGTCCGATGCAATGTGTGCCTACGAAGGGAGGCGTGACAATGATGAAGAACGAAAAAGGTGAATAGATTTCCACTAGGACCATCACAGGTTGGAGAGTGTGTATTGACTATAGGAAGCTTAGTTTGGCCACCAAGAAAGGCCATTTTCTATTACCTTTTGTGGACCAAATGATTGAGAGGGTGGTTGGCCATTATTACTTTCTTGATGGATATTCAGGATACAATCAAGTGTTCATATACTCACAAGCCAAGAGAAAACAACTTTCACTTGTCCTTATGGGACTTTTGCTTACAGGAGGATGCCTTTTGACCTATACAATACACCAGCCATATTCCAAAGGTGCATGATAGCCATCTTTGTAGATATGAATGAGGACTTTATGGAGGTATTTATGGATGACTTCTCTATTCTTAGAGACTCTTTTGATCATTACTTATTTAATTTGGATAAAGTATTACAAAGATGCGAGGAGTCTCATTTAGTCTTGAATTGGGAGAAGTGTCATTTAATGGTCCAAGAGGGAATAGTTTTAAGCCATAAGATCTTATGCAGGGGGATTCAGGTAGATCGAGCTAAGACTGAAGTGGTTGAAAAGCTTCCACCTCCTACCAACATCAAGGGCATCCAAGCATTCCTTGATCATGCAGGGTTTTACAAACAGTTCATCAAGGACTTTTCTCTTATTGCTAGACCATTAACCAACTTGTTAGTCAAAGATGTACCTTTTGTGTTAGATGATGGTTATTTAAATGCTTTTAACAAGTTAAAGATGACACTTACAACAGCACCTATTTTGACGTCACTAGATTGGTCTCCTTTATTTGAGATCATGTGTGATGCAAGTGATCATGCTATTGGCTATGTGCTCGGACATCAAAAGGAGAAGAAGTTGCATGTAATTTACTACGCTAGCAAGACCTTGATAGGAGCACAAATAAACTACACTACTACTGAGAAGGAGTTGCTTACAGTAGTATTTGCATGTGAAAAGTTTCATTCTTACCTTTTGGGCTCACAAGTTATTATTTTTACCGATCATGTAGCATTGCGTTATCTCCTTGTAAAGAAGGACGCCAAGGCTAGGCCTATTCAATGGGTACTTCTGCTCTAAGAATTCAACATTGAGATTAAGGATAAGAAAGGAGCAGAAAATGTTTTTCCAAACAACCTATCAAGGCTTGAAGGGGAACAAAATGAAGAAAAAGAGGAAATTGAGGAGCGTTTTCTTGATGAGGCTTTAATGATGGTAGAAAATCCTTTTCTTCCTTGGTTTGTAGATATTGCCAATTATCTCTCAGGTGGTATTCTTCCTCCTATTCTCTTGCATAAACAAAGAAAGTGGTTCTTATTTTAGTGTTCTTGCTATGATGGGGAAGAACCTGTGTATATAAAATATGTGCTGATAGGTTGATTCGCAGGTGTGTCCCAGAAGATGAAATGCCCAAAGTTTTGACTCAGTGTCATAGTTCAGTTTATACCAGACACTATGGAGCAAACAAAGAAAGGGCTAAAAAGTGGCATGATATTCACATTAAGAAAAAAGAATTCAAGAGTGGGGACTTAGTACTTTTATTCAATTCATGACTTTGGTTATTTCTTATAAGGCTCAAGTCAAGATGGAGTGGTCCATTCAAGGTTAATCAAGTGTTTCCTCATGGAGCGTTGGAGTTAGAAAATGAAAAGGGTGAAACTTTTAATGTTAATGAGCTTAGATGCAAGCTTTACTTTGGAGGGTCATTATCACAAGAAAGGGAAGTACTTTCTTACCTTTCACTCACTCTTTTATGATTTCATATGGAATGGTCAAGCTAATGACCTTAACTTAGCATGTTTGTCTTTCATTTTTTTTATCTTTGTGTTAATGTGGTTTTGTTTTGATTTGATAATATTTAGTTTGGCTTAACTTGTTTCACCCTTCATTCTCTTATTGTTTAGGTCCCCAGTGATACATTTTGAGGTTACTTGAAGATTTATTATGCATCATAGCTTGTTGGAGGACAAAGGATGAGAGGAAAAAAATGCCACTTCCATCAGCACCAACACTATAAGCCCATCTTATCCTTGATCTTTTCTATTATTCTTTTTGTGCTTTGTGTTTTGCTTTTCATGGTGTTGTTTGCTGGTTTTGGATGTTCTCTTTTGCACATTGAGGACAATGTTTTATTTAAGTGTGGGAAGGTAATCTTTGCATTTATGTTTGCATTTTTGCATGTCATTTAGAATGCATGTTAGGTTGTTGATTGTACGTTCCTATATGATAAGTTTTAATATTTTTAACCTCGATATTACCGCAAGCGCATGGGTCGTTCGTGTAGTACCTAAGGTGTCGATCCTATAAGGAGGAATAATCTAATCCTAAAATCTAAGGCTTAACTCAAATTTGTAATAATTTAAAATAAACAACTAAGGTAGAAAATTATTTAATCAAGCAATCAATTTCAAGAATTAAATTCGAAATTATAAACAAGATAGCAATTGCATGACCAAATCAAGAATCAACCTAGGAACTACCAATTGAGAGAAAGGGGATTTTAATCCGACCTTCATGAAAACCTAGTTGCAACCTCTCGATTCACAATTTACCCAAAACCTAAATTAGATCTGAATTTGTCCAATAACCTATCGAAAACCTATGCACGATCTCTCATTACACAATTTTACTGGTTTGATTCAATTCTTAATATATTAAATCACCTAACTCTTGTTACCCTAATTTAATGATTTTCACTTATTTCACCCTCTTAGTTTGTTACCGAATTATGAAGTGCAGAAATCAAATCACAAGTACTCAATAAAAACACAATCAATCAACTTTCATTAATATCAAAGACAAAATTCCTGAAGGTGAGTTTAGACAAATATCAACATTCGACACAAATCTATTCTCAACGACTATCCCAATTCTATACATCAATAAAATTGAAATAAAATTGAAAATATGAGTGGAACAGATCGATGGAGGCAGCAACAGTAAGAAACCTCCTGTTCTGGGAAGTACTTCTCGTAGGTTTTTTTCTTCGTGTCTCTCTTCCTTTGTTTCCTTCGTCAATCTCTCGATAAAGCTCTCTAGGTTTTCGGGATGTGGCTGATGCAAAAGCTCCTCTCTTCTATTCTTTACATTCCTCAAATACCTTGGTAGCCCTGAGGTTTTTTCGGGGTCAAAATGGTCTGAAAAATCCCTCAAAACCTACTTTTCCTCTTGTTTGGGTGTCTGCCTGATGCAGGCCACGATTGTAGCCAGCATCTACCCCTTTCTGCCACGAGCGTGGCCAAAATTAGACCTCTCTATCACAATCACAACCTTGGCCTGGGGCATAGTGGCTCTTATATTTCTACCACAATCGTCAATCGTGGGCCGTGGTTTTAGCTCGAAAGTCTTTAAAACTTCTCTGTTCTTCTTTGTTGGCCCTGAAACACTAACAAATACATCAAGGTACCTAAAAAATATAACATTTAAACTCAAAGACTTATACTAACCCATAAAAAACAATTAAACACATAAACTAACATAATTATAACCTAAACATATACTAAACACTTAAATTAACACTAAATACATAACAAATTAAACCCTAAAACATGATGCAAATCACTTACATTTGAATCTTTGTGATGAATGTGTTGCCATGAGATTCTATCATGCTAGTTGGAATGAGATTAAATGTATATGTGAACTTAAATTAGGCTACTTGAGTGGATAGTGTGGTTTCCTATAGGAAGATTAAGCGAAACACTAACCATCAAACATTTAAGAGAAATAAGTGAAATTCGTAACGAAGGTCCATTTTAAATTTGTACTTATCTTTGAGTGATGGTTTCATGGGTTAAGTTTGCTTATGTGTGCTAATAAAAATTAGTCATGATGTGTGTAGTAGCTTGACAGTTGAGTTGGCCAAAGTTTGAGGGATTGAATGCTTTAATCTTTGTGAAAATGAAGTGATAGAATCTTATTAGTTATATTTGATCTTTGCTTGACGACAAGCAAAAGTTTAAGTGTGGGGATGTTGATAGGTGCCGATTGCATTATATTTTTGTAGATAATTTGATATATATTTAGTGGTTAATTTGATTGTTTAATGTGTGTTTAGCGTAAGAATTGTGTTAGTTCATAAACATTTGTGTTTTAATTGTTCTTTAGGTGAGAACATGTTTTTGAGCTTCAATTATATATATATGAGGTGCCATGATGAATTTGTTAGTGTTTTAGGGCATTCAGAAGAGTTTCGGAGGAGACCCAAACTAAAAGACAAGGCCACCATCGTGGCAAATAGAAGCTCGAGCATAGGGCCACAATCGTGGGGGATCTGCCATGATCGTGACAGAGAGTAGATAACTAGGCCACGATCTTGCATTAAGGTCCACGATTGTGGCCTACACGTAAACAGACATGAAGTCACTTTTTATCAGATTAGAGTTTTCGAGGGACATTTCGGATATGATATAGACCTTAGAAAGACACTAAGGTTACCTTAATTGGTAAATACTTTAAAAGGATTATGATATAACCCTAAAAGGAAGTCTACATTTTCTACCTACATTTGGAAACCCAAAAGAGAGAGAAAAGAAGAAGAGGAAGAAGAGGTGTAGCACCCTACTCTTATAGGGCATGTTCCTGAACACACAGATGGTATTCAAGAATACACTCTATAAGGGTGGTGTGCTAGGGTGGTCAATCAAACTCAATATAAATTTTTAAAACATCACACGCATATTACAGAAAAATAATAATTAATTTCGACCCATTTTATTCACAAACATTTTCAAGCATAAATGTTACAATCAATATACATATCATCAGAATTTCAGTAGTCACTTGGGCTTATTACAGATAAAAAATAGTTTTAATCATAATGTCATTACATTACAAAATTATTAACATACACATTGTACAGTTTTTGTGAACACACACTTTGATACAAAATAATGAAAAATATATGTAGACGCAAACTAATCCCAACCTCTATCTTTTATCTAAATGTAGTGGTTAGACTCCAATTTGTCTAATTGGGTATCTCCTCTGAGTCTGAAAAATATGTTGCAAATTTTAAGGTGAGTTTTGCGAACTCAGTGAGTGGACCATCCTCGATGGCTCACTTAATTCACATAACACATCAAGTCATATAATCATATAATTCACATCATTTCACTAATCAACATATTGAATCCAATACACTTCATATTCGCTTAGTTCATATTCCATATTTAGAAATCATTCAAAACTATTTATTTCAATAATTTAAATCATACATATCAAATGTATATGCAATGCTCATGAGACTCACTTTCAATTGTTATTGTTGTGACCGAGTGCCTGTAACTATCCTGTATCTATTTTGGATATCGAGCTTATTAATAACTGTCCCTTATTCGTTAGGGATATAGGGCTCATTATACATAAAGAGCCAGAGGCTCTTACCACATTTTGAGCTTTAAGCTCTTTTTCACTTTCTGAGCTTCAATCTTTTTTTCGATGGCTACTCTGGTCATAACAACCTTTATCTTTTCATGCATTCATGTAATGAAATGCATCACATTCACATATATTCAATCAATCGTTTGATTTCGATTTCACGTTCACATTCACATTTATCATTGAACTTGGGTCTGACATTCAACAATAATGTTGAGAATCTCACATTCACATTTTTCATCGGATCAATGTCTGGCATTCAAGAATAATGTTGAGTATTAATTATTCAGTCAAATTCACATACAATGAGCACTTCCAATATATTATTCATGTATCAAATGCCTCGAACATTCAATGTCCAGAATCAACACAATCACATCACATAATAATGCAATATAGAAATTTAAACAGAACAATCAATTAAGAGGAGACCCTTTAGGTCGACTCACAGTACGCTCCAGATTAGCATTTGCTTCTATGATCCAGAACGTCTGGATGCGGATGTTCTATCTCATGTATTAACATCATGCAATACACATATTACACACACATTATTAATTGCACAATCACATAAATATTCAATTATACACATATACATATGTGTAATGTATAATGCATGCTCAAATTGACTATTTTGGGTATGTTTCCTTAATCACATCTCTTGACCATGCAAACCTTATCATTTGTATGTGTCTAGCTTATTCTTAGGTTTACACCTCAAAAACACTTGGTTATTCTAAAATCATAAATCAATCACTCGTCATTTCTTTTCTAGCATTATATGCTCTCATAATATCCAATTCTCATTCACTTTTACTTAATACATATTACTCATCTCCTTTGAATCACAACTACAATCATATGAACATATTCATTCCCATTATACTCATGCTTTTGGTACTTTGATATTAACAATTCATTCACTAAGTTATAACCTCAATTATCACCTTACACATATCACGCATTTAGTCACTTAATCCAAGCATCATTCTAGGTTCAATTCAAGCTTCATTCAGGCCTAAATTAAGTCCAAATGCATCATAGTTAAGTACCTTCTCCTTAATTGGTTCAACCATTGCACAATCAAAACATTACCAAGAAAAAGCACTACCCCACCATCGTGAAAGAAACTAATCTCCCATTTTTCCTGTCATTTTCTAGTTTTTCTCAGGATAGATTTTCAGGTCAGTTTTGTATGAGCATTATGACCTAGAAAATGAGGTATTTAGGCAACACCTTATTCTAAAAAAATGTTTCTCTATGTTTTAGGTTTCTAATGAACTAAAATTTATGCAGTTTGGTTCAGTATTCTGTGAGTTATACCCAAAATACTGAAGACTATTCTCAACTAGCGACAACACTCATTATTCAAATTCAAGCCAACTTTCAAAACCCTTAGAGACAGAATTCAAAATGAATTCCTTCATGAAAATTGTAGCCATATGTCTCTAGTTTAATACTAATTAAAAAAATCCCATTTGGATATCTAAATATCAAGATATGGCTAAAACACAGATGCATGTTCAGTGAAAACACTCCATCTAACATATTCCATCGCACTTCTTCATTATTTTCATCCTAGTTCATCTCTTTTGCTTAGTCTATCATTTCTAGCTTATGTGCTCATTATTTCCTATTCATTCCTACTTCCATTGCAGCTCAATATCATTCACAACAAATCATATTCTATGATTGATCATTAACACCAGAAACAAAACATATCATATACACACATTCATCATATTTTCTACACATATATCTTACTCCACTATCACATTCATTTCACTTCTAAACTATCACACTAATTCTTCCCATTTCAAGACACCATAGTACTCCTTTTCATTAGCTTCAAACTCATTTTAATTCATCTCTATAACAACCAAAGAGATACACGTTATACACCAAGAAAATAGAACATAAACCTACCTACATTTCTCATTCACGTTTTAGCATGTTTTCATCACCATTTCTTGATCTTTCAACATCTAACTATCATCATGCATGTTTCACTCAACATATCAAGAAGAATAACATGCTACTTACTTGTTTAAGTTTCAAGATCTTCAAATCACTCTTAACCCTAGCTTCTCAACACCACACGATCATCATCATTTATGAGGGAGAGATTAGGTTTTTCTTGTGACATGATGAAGGAGATAACATATTCTTGAAGAAACAAAGTGAAGGAATTGAAGAAAATCAATGTGATGAGGTGGGTGAGAAAATGTCGTGAGATGGAGAAGAATGAAGAACGAAATGAAGAAGAGAAGAAAAGAGAGCATTTAGCCAAAGGTGTGAAACAAACGAACATTAGTCTTGCAAGGGTAAGTTACGAGAGTGACGTGTGTGGCATGGCAAGTGACACTTGTCACTTGCCAGATGTCACCACCTTATGGTCCCCAAATGGTCCTTTTAATAACTAGTCCATTTGTCATCCAATTTCTAATCCAATTGTCTCCCAATTTTTAATGACACTTGTCATTAAATCTTAATGTCTCTTATCAATAATTTTTGCTGCCATTTGACACTTAATTCTACTACCATTTATTAATTGTTCTGTCACTTGACATTTTTCCTAGTCCAAAAATACTTATAATTACCAGAAATTTCCCATATTTCACCAAAAATTATAAATCACTAATTATACACACCAACTCAATTTTTAAGACACATAATCCACAATTCACATTATAATCACATTAAATAACAATTATACCTAAAAAATGTCAAATAAGTTCATATATAGTCATTAAAATGTGTGCAAAACAATTAAATTCACGTTTGTGTATACTAATATTATGCATGAGTATGAAATGCATTTTTCTAATCTCTCATTGTTATTTCTCATTTACAAAAATCTACGGTTCTAACCCTTAGTATGGAAATGAGATGTTACAAGAGGAGGGTTCCGATGCTGAAGCTTCCCAGAATAGGTGATCTTTTAACGTCGTTGGTTGCCAAAATCATCCAACTTGAGTTTCATTTCCTCCCTATTTACCTTTTTATTCATTTAATGTGTAAGATTGAGATGGGTTATATGGTTATGGATTTTGAGTTGTTGATGATGTTCTAACTTTTCCTTTAGGATTTTGTTTATTTTTAATGTTAATATAGTGAATTGTGTTTACTTGATTTGGGTGTTGTGATTGATTAATGTATTTGCATGTTTCAGTAACAAACCGAGAGGGTGAACCGGATAAAAATGATTAGATTGGATTAACCAGAGTTAGGGGATCTAATTGATCACTTAATCAATCTATTCAGTAATTTCATGGAGAGAGATCTCGTGCAAGACCCGATTGTTTATTTGAGAGCTTTATAACTAATTAGAATTGTGAGTAATTTGTGAATTGAGAGATTGAAAGTCCATAATTCGATTAGGGTTTATAATTTAGGGAATAGTTATAACTCGAGAGAGAGTAATCAATCCTATGATCATCTAGAACCGACACCCTATAAACACATAACAGGCTAGGTTAGCATTAATGATAGGTAAAATCCCCTCTCCCATAACTTGATTAATTCTCTTTACGAATTTCTATTATTACATTATTCGATTGATGCTAGTTGTTTAATTTAGTTTACTTTTTAGTTTAATATTTGAACTTGAGTCTTAAACAAAGCACAACCTGAATTAAGTGGTGCCTAAGCATAATCTCTGTAGGACGATATCTATTTTTTATACAAGTAACGACCTACATATTTGCACTTTTTAGCGTAAAAAAAGTAATTGGTTTTGCAACCAACATTAATAGGATGACCTTGCGAGGTATCAATATGCACATACAACTTGCTATTCATTGCAACATTCATGAGTTGTAACTTAGATACTTTAGTGATACCTCTACCTCTTTTTCTGATAGCGTTATTAGAACCTGACAACAAAAGAATAATGATAAGAAAAAACATTAAACATGTAAATATATATTTGAGCATAAGTCTAATTATAGGTGGTAAAAATTAATAGACCTGAAGATTCCTCGGCACTAGTTAAGGTAGATAGAGGTTGTTGCTCACTGGCTTCATTGGTGGATGAAGTCAGTAGTTGTTATTTGATAGGGTCAGATTAATCTGGTTATTGTGAAGGAAGAGCCATTTCGATAGTTGCCACCTTCTTTCCTTTGTTTTGTGAGACCATGTAAAATTATGAAATCATATATATTAAAAATTATTAATAAAAGGTATAAATGACATTTATGGTAACTAAATTTATTTTTACACTTATACAATCATTGTCATTAATATTAAATTTGATATTTGAAATGACATTGTTGTTAACTACATTTATAAATTACAATAGATTTTGAATAATATTAAATTTGATTTTTAAGAATATGATATTATTATTTAATATTGATTTTCATTTTTACTATACTACAATTTATTTTTAATTAAATGGTAATTAATATAATGTTATATGAATGTATAGATAATAGTTGTAACTAGTACAATGATTTATGAATTATTACATAATTTATAAATTTTCTCATTTCTTACTTATGTAATAAATATTACTCTATTTAATAATAATTGTCTATTTATTATATAAAAATTTTGTACTATAACATATAATTTATATATTATATATAATTATGTTAGCCTAAGGTGAAGCCAAATAGTAACGGCAAATCATTTGGCAATGAGTTTTTGAATCCTCAACAAATGGTTAATGTCTTCCGAATTAATAAAAAAATGAGGTCATTTTTTACTAGGTTATTAACAAGAAAATGAAGCTGTCTTTGTTTTTGTGCTAGTCGTCATATTTCCTCTTCAAAATCCATCAAAGAAGTGTCATCTTTTCTTTTGTGGTCGTCTCCTGTCTTATGGTCCTCACCATCAACGAAGCATCGTGTCCTATGTTGGTTCGTATTGTTCTTCTTTTCTGTTACCAAGAACCCTCCTTATGATGCTGTATTTTCTGCTACATTTTGGAGTTAATGTCAACTTTCTGTTCTACAAATGGTGTATGGGTTTCCCTTTCTATTTGTGTTTGGAAGATGGAGAATTGTGTTTTTGTATTTGATAACAATGGGTAGACTTGTTTTTTCCACCTTCCATACTTGTTTGACGAAACTTGCTAACTGCTTGATGGAAGATCTTTTAGAGAATCAAGGCATAATTTGCAACAGATGTTTATGTACATATTTACCATATGATTGCTTTTACACTAAATATGTACCACTTATAGTATACACATCATAGGGACTTTATTTCAATGTGTCATGACGCTATGATTAGACATAACAATTAAAAGTCAAATGGTCAAAAACAGAAATATTAGCAAGGCATAAAAACATACAGGTAACCAACGTATATTTACGGCTCAAAATCTTAAAATTTATTTGCTAGGGAAAATACTCTTTTTCAACATGAACCACTAGTTCATATAGAAAATTTCACTTTTTTTTATAATAATAATATAACCTTATATACAAAATACTGTATTTCTGTACA